>JALHCE010000142.1:0-107088 GCA_024340795.1 Tolypocladium amazonense
GGGGGGGGGGGGCAGGTGCTGTGATTTGATGACCTTGCCAACGTGACCAGATGGCAATCAGATACACAAGGATACATAGGATGGCTCCCGACCTTTAACAGAGGCGCCGTTTGCCCATGTCCTTGACCCGGCTGACTCAGTAGATCCAATGTAGCGGGCCAGGGACCTCGCATAGCAGCTAATAGCTGTTCTGCTGTTCTGTGCAATCTAGGTAAATTTCAAAATGCAGCAGCACATAATTTGCGCTGTAATACAGGTAGCTTTTACAATGAGTGGACGCTAGAAGACAGCCCAAGACCGTCGCTGACGTTGGTCGCAAATTTCTGCCTGGATCACGAGGTCAGTATCTATTAGCCGGAGCTCTTCTGCAACCTCTGCACCAGCGCCCTGCGCGCCCACTAATAGTTAGTGCACTAAAAGCAAGTCCTCCAGGCTGACTGCAGTTCTCGCCACAGAAAAGATATAGAATCCGAATGACTACATGTATTGGGAAACTGTCGGGAAGAGGCCAAAAATATGTTCACCTCCTCATGAATGACCTTGCAAACTCACCTGGCTCATTACTATGGCGTCGATTTTTCGGGCCACTCTAACCCCCGGCCAATCATCACCTTAGCGCGCAACTCACCTCGGGATTTTCTAGAAGCCGACAAGATGGTTCGCCGCCGACCGGTCCCGATCTTACTACAAGTACGGCGCTCGGCGCGTCTTACAATGGAAGTATAAGTAGCTAAGCATTTCGCCCGTACTTCAACTCAAGAATCGCGCTTACAAGCACCTACAGAACATCTTCCGCTTGAGCGATTCTTATTTTACTCATGCAAACTAGCCTTTCGAGCCTCAAGCAACCCCAGATGTCCCCTTCTCGACCAAGAATCGCCATTATTGGCGGTGGTCCCGCCGGGCTTACCGTTGGCCTTCTCCTCCATAGGCGTGACATCCCATTCACAGTGTTTGAACTTCGCCAGAGACCCACGGACGATGATCTGGCCAGACCTTCGGGGATGCTGGATCTCCATGACGAGTCCGGCCTCGCTGCTATAAGGGAATGCGGACTGTATGACCAGTTTTTACAGCTCACTGGCGAATGCGCTGAGGCGCAAAGGGTCTCGGACAAGGAAGGCAATATTCTCTACGCCGATGAAGGGGAGATGAGTGAGCGCCCAGAGATCTCCCGCCACGCACTCACAAAGCTCCTGAGCTCTCAACTACCTGCCAATGCCATCAAATGGGGCCACAAGCTCATGTCAGCATCCACTTCGGCCACGTCGAGCGGCACTGAGACGGTGCTAGACTTTGGTACACACGGCAAGCTGGCATTCGACCTGGTCATTGGCGCCGACGGCGCCTGGTCACAGGTGCGCGGTCTGCTGACAGACGTCAAGCCGCGCTATGCGGGGACCCAAGCCATCACCGCAACCATACGGCAAATAACGACCAAGTATCCGCACTTGGCGGCGCTCGTCGGCAGAGGTAGTTTCTCGGCGCTCGGTCTCCAGCACGGTGTCTTTTCACAACGCGGGCCCCAGGACTCGGCTCGCATCTACATATTCCTGACGACGGCGGACGAGAAATTTGCCGCCTCGTCGGGGTTGGCTGGCCAGCCAGCCGTAGCTGCAAAGGACAGACTCTTGAGCGACGATGCCCTCCTGGGCAGCTGGGGTCCCACTATCAAGGAGCTGGTGACGGTCGCCTGCGACGAGGAGACAGCCGACAACCCGGGCAAAGTCATGGATATCAAGCCACTATACATGTTACCCATTGGCACGTCGTGGGAACACAAGCCCGGCGCAACCCTCATCGGTGACGCCGCACACTTGATGTGTCCGTGGGCCGGCGAGGGAGTCAACCTTGCCATGTGGGATTCATTATTATTGGCACACGCCATTTCCGAGGCGCATACAGCCTCTGGACAGAGCGGTGCTTCATTTCAGCAAGCCCTGAATCCGTTGATGAAAGACTTTGAGGAAGACATGGCCCGACGCGCCAAGGAAAAAGCGGAGGAGACCTACAGCAACGGTCAGATAATGTTTGGAGAGAATGGGGCAAGAGATTTTACCAAATTCTTCCTTCAAGCATATGGCTCCCCAAAAGGACAGCAAGCATGAGTTAATTTGTTACAACGTCCGAACATTTACGGCAAGAATAAGGGTTAGATTTTCTGCCAAACACTGCGTCAGGTTTTAGATGACAATGAAGGGTAGTTCAGGCGTATAAGTTATATAGCATCTCACAGATTCTAGATTAGATAAGGAGAGCCACACTATATGTTCTTAACAATGATTTCACCACGTCAGACATGCAACGCAGTGCTTGAGTTGAACCCGAGACTTGACGTGGGTTCAGCCTTTCCGGTCAAGTGATTACGTCCAACGGCTGATCTCTTTGAAGCCCCGCCAGAGTCATGGGCTCCTGCAAGAAAGTGGCCACGGCCCACAAGCCCAAAAAGCTAAGACCGTGAAAGAAGCTAGACCCTTAGGGCTTAGAAGATACGAAGCAATAAGGGGACTCCATGAATGACTGATAGCGTTTTGAAAATGGAGAATATGCGTACTGAGCGACATGGGATCTTGTAAGAATTGCATGGGCAGAAGAGAGTCGGCACTCTGTGGCTTGCAACGCACGACTACAAGGACAGTCCACTCACCTCTGTTATCGCCATTGTTCCTACCTGCGTCGCCACTGATGAATGGTCTGTGCTGCGTTCACGGTGCGAAGCCTTATGTTTGTTTCATCTGCTTTCTATTCAAATGGGCACGCTGTCTAGCCAAACAACTTGTCCAACACTTTATCAAACACATTTCTGCGCAGCAAGTCAATAAGTCGCATAGGGCAGGAAGGGAAAAGAGTACATACTTGGGAGGTTGCGGTATGTAGTTCCGTTCATACTCTTCTATTCCAGCCAGATCTTTTTGCAAGTCCACCTGGGCTGGCTTGTAAATGTGCGTTTTGTGAACCAGCTTCCAGCCGACGTAAAGGATCGGAAAGAAAAGCAGCATCGTATATCTTTCACACGTCAGCCGTACGTATGATGAGACCGGGGGGACAACTCACGAGAACAAAAAGTCAGGGACCTTCCAATACCCAGGCAGCGGCAAAAACACCGTGTATCCTCCTACAAATGCCATGACAAACGTGCCAACGAGTCCGTACCACGCAGCATAAGGCATAAACCACGCCTTATAGGGCAGGGTATCGCGGCTGATACCTTGCGCTCGGAGAGCTTTGTAGAAGAACAGGTACGTCGTGCAGACCACGGCAAAGTTGATCAATTGTGATGCCGTTACCAGCGAGACGAACCAGTTGAGTACGACAGCGGCGTTGGACGAGAGCTGGAGGAAAGCCAGCAGCGCGAACAAGAGGACAAATCCAACGCAGTAGACGGGAACGCCCTTTTTGGTGCAGGTCGTCATAAATTTGGGGGCCTTGCCCTCCAGAGCCAGTCCGTACAAGGATCGCGATGCGCAGTAGACGTACGAGTTACCGGCGGAAAAGGCGGCCGTCAAGACCATGGCGTTGACAATATGCGGCAAGACGCTGATGCCAAGGCGGTTCATGGCGACGACGTAAGGCGATGCAGCAGCGCCAGGCTGGGAGTCTTTGAAGGCGGCAGTCAACTCCTTGTCGTCGTATGGAACCAAGATGCCGACGCACAGCGAGCCTAGGACGAAAAAGGCAGTCAACCTGTAGAACACGGCGTTATACGCCCGGGGCATGACCGAACGAGGGTTCTCGGCCTCTCCAGCAGCCATCGAGACGTAATCAGGTCCGGCAATCGTAAAGGCAGCCTGGATAAGGCACTGTAGGAAGCCGAGCCATTTGCCCAGAGCACCTTCGTAGTAAAGCTCCGCAAACGCTCCTGGCTCGTTCCAGTACCGAAAGCCAAAACGCTCGCCTTTTGGATTACCACCGAGCATCACAATAAAGGTGAAAATGATGAGGCCGACGGCCAACAAGACCTTGCCAACGGCGGCCCAGAACTCGGTTTCGCCATACCACTGCACGGCCATGACGTTGATCAACGCGTACAAAATGATGATGATGATTATGACGGCGGCAGTCGGGATCACATCGGTCCAGTAGTGCAGGATGAGATTGCAGGCAACTACCTCGAAGGGCACGAGCGCAGCTTCGAAGACGAAGAAGTTCCAGCCAGCAGCGAAACCAAACGCCTCGTCGACATAGCGGCCGGCGAACCGAATGAAGGGCGAGGAGATGGGCAGGTAGGTGACCATCTCCGCCATGCACAGCGTGACAGCGAAAATAAAAGTGCACCAAAAGCTAAAGGCGAGGAACAGACTTGCCGGTCCGCCGTTGAGGAGGCCTTTGCCTATTTGAACCTAAAAGAGCGCGCACGACCATGAGCGACAGTCACACGTGGGAAAGGAAACGGAAAAGCAATGGAGGATTGTACAAAGTACACCGTTCACGCACATAGAGGGCGGTGCCGATGGTACCACCAATGCCGATGAGCTGGATATGCCGCGACTTGAGCTTGCGGTGTGTAGAGTCATGCCTCGGCTCGCTGGACAGTGAGGTCCGGGCTGCCGGCTCGACGAGGGCTGCATGCTTGAGCTCGGCGCCCTTTTCCTGGTCGGAGGAGTAGGCCGGAAGGCTGGGCGAGGCATGAAGGCCGCTTGAACCCATTGGAACCGATTTGTCGGGGCTCTGGCTCACTGGCGATCACAGAAGACTTTGCAATTGTCACTGCATGTGGGAGTGTTCAAGACAAGAAGTTGGCAAAAGCACTCGAGAGCGTCATGTAGAAGCAATTGACCGTGGAAGTTTCTGAGCAGCCTCGACGTCGGATGGCTGGTGTAAATGCGACGAAAACGGAATCGGAATCGACGACGCTGTCTGTCATGTGTGGTCAATTGATCGGGGAAAAAACGTGGAAGAGAGCGAGATAAGCCTGATGAGATCTTCCTCAAAATTGGTAAACGCTGCTGTCAGCCAATGCTTTTAGGGCAAACGAAAGCAGCGGGTCCCGTGCGCGAGCGAATTCTGCTTGCAGGATGCAGACTGCAGCTGGCCTCGGCAGCTGAATCTACTCGCACGTTCGTAATGAGTGTGGGGAAATGGACCAAGAACTGGGATATGGCCAAGAATTAAGCTAATTGCTCCGCACAACGAACTCGCGGGCCACCGCCGCAGCGGCTCCTCGTAAGGCATGACAGGTCCAAGCGGACTTGCACCTGTACGTGCACGTACGAGGCGAGCGTGCCCCAGAGGCGGGACTTGGAGGAGGCGCGAGAGGCGCAGCGCTCTGGCTGCGTTAGGTCGGTGACAACTTCTGGTACCAGCACCCGTCATCATGGTACGATCGAGTCCTAGTCTACCCGCCAGTGATTGGTGAAACGAAGGGGACGGCGTACGGTTATGGGAACTCGCCAGGAGCCCGGAGAAGCACGTGAGATATAACTGCATTTGGGAATAGAATAACGTACGGATACATACGAACGCATTCGCCCTAGTCTGCGCTCTGCCGTCTGTATGTGTGCAAGTAAGTTACCCCGTGCAGTACCTCAACGGCCCGTCGACAGCCACAAGCCATGCCATGTTTTCGGCGTCGGCATTCACAAGAACGGCCCCTAACACCTCTAAATGCCGCAACGATGGCGGCCAGTGTGCGCCACCAGACGGGTTGGGCCATGGTGTGAGCGCCACCGCCACAATGCCCGAACCGGTCGCCGCTGCTGGAACACACACCAGATGACGCGATGAGCCGAGGACTTGCAGAATGCAAGAGAGCCCTTTGCAGTCGTGATGAGACGCGGCGGAGGACTAGGCTGTCATCGCAATGAGACTGCACAAGAATGCGGCGCGCTTGTTCCGCTCCGGAAAGTGTCTGCGTCCACCAGCGTGGCGAGGGCTGCAACGAGCGAAAGCCCCGCGCGCTCACCATTTACTTCTGCGCAGAAGTCGCCTGCATTCGATACTCGAAACTGCTAAATGAGCTGCCGGTGGATCTCATGTTCGAAAGCCGAAGCTCTTTTTGCGAGTTTTTCATTACATACATGTAATCTCCCAAATCACCTTGAAAAAGTCTCAATTCGGTCGCAAGACTTCAGTTACCAGCATGACTTCATGATCTTGACAGTGCCTCCATCATTCCCTAGGCAGCGACTTATTGTACAAAAGGGTAGAATCGGCACGCCGACGCCCTCGTGCTTCTTTGTGTCAATCGTATTAGGCATTATCCATTCATGTTGTGGTCAGGCTGCCAGATGCTGTTAACATGAAAGCGTTGTCCTTAGAACTGAGTTCTCAATATCCCAGTCTTTCTATGTCTTGGAGTCTGGCTAATTCCAGGAGTAAGCGGTAGATATATACAGCCATGTCGTCCTCCCGCAAAGCCCTCTCAAACCAGTCCCGACCTTGATCCGCGATCCTTCTAGCCCTCCGCTGTCCAGCTTCTGTTGACGTAAGAAAGCTTACCAACTCCGGAAGTTCTTGCATGCTCTGGCTGACGGGTATGTAATGGACCCACGGCACCAGGCGGTCGTCGTGCCATTCTCGCAGGAGTGTCTGCTTCAAGGGCACCGACTTCGAGGCCAGTAGCTTATAGTAGCGGCCACTTATTCCGTTGCCATCCAGGTCGAACACGAGTCGCGACTGAAATGCTCTGTCGCCATCTACCCAGCGTTTAGGGTTGAAGTAATCCCGCTGGTCTCTGCATAACCGCCTCTCGCACTGGAAAATCCTAGTAAACGCCACGTCGAACAGCCTGCTGTTTAGGAAGAATGATGCTACCCGTGTGACTACCCCATCTCTTTTTTCCCGTAGGTAATAGTGTTGCTGCTTCTCCAGGTTCTGCGCTAACTTAACAAACCTTTGCCGGTGGTAGAAAGGCCACTGTTCGTCCGACGCAAAGCCACCCGTGTTTGAACCGGCCCAATAGAGATTGTTCCGTTTTTTATCCCAATCAACGTCGTGCTGGGCCGTATACTGAAACTCTGTTTCCGTATACGCCGGGCTTGGGAAGAGGATATCTCCCATGGTAGAAGGCGAGCCGGCAGAGAGAATAGGTACCATACCTTCCAAGAGGACGAAGGACGTTGGACTCATAAAAAGGCCGTGCATATTGCCGTACTCGGGATGTTGACACAGATCCATGGCCGAAGTGAGGTTGGCGACGAAAGGTAGGCCCATGCTGTTCGCGGCGGCGGCGTCATCCTTCGTGTCCTCCGTAGCTTTGCTCTGTCGGCGAGACGCACAGAAACTCGTAATTGCATGCCAGATAGGGCGGTGGGATATGTTTGTCTGGTTGAGCCGCTCCGCCGTGGCAACCGATGCTTTCGCCGATGGTCGAGGAAGAAGTACCCTCGGTTCATCAAGATGATTGACGAGAAAAGTGATATCTGGAACTGCTCCGCCTATGTCCTTCAATAGCCTATCGAATAGACTACTAATATGCCGGTCGTATGTGCGATGAGGATGGCGACAGTGTGTGCTGCCTCGACCGACCGAGATTTCGCAAAGCCATAGCTCGCTACCTGGCTCGATGTACGCGTTGCTCATTATCTCGCGTACCTGACTGCCGCTCATCGCCCAGAAAGGTGAGACTGCGTTATAGATAGAATCGAAGTCGTCGATGATCGGTGACTGGCGAGACCGTGCGAATTCGTACCAGGCTTCGAAGCCCGGAGGCGGCTCCATCTTATATCGACGTCGATACTCTTCATGTGCCTCCGCGTAGCTTTGCGTCTGTGCACTTATTCGATTTTTGAAGTTGGCCTCCGCGCTACGGGCCAGAGCTTCGACGGGGTGATCTTGGGCGTCGCTGGAACCAAAGGGTGTCGCAGACCTCGCAAGTGTCGTAGCAGAGAGGTCTGTTAGGCATGGTATTAGGGGGAATAGCATCAAGAGCCAGAGTGCGCTGCGCTTTGCCGTTTCTTTCGTCGGCACCATCTGGACAAGTTGACCAAGCGAAAGAAGGGAAGATATGACGCGCGATAAAACTTCTAACCCCGAGCTTAGCCCAGACGTGTTGCTTGCTGCTGTGATGCTGAACGTCCCTGCGGCAGCAGCCGCGCACCACGTCGTGTGTTTAGTCTTACGTCCGGGTCAGTGGCTTTCAAAGGTCCATCGACATATCGAAAAAGGGTGGGTTCTCACGTACGGTTTGTATTATGAAATACCAAGACAAGGCTTTGGCGAAGCCCAATAGTAGAGTATTCGCGGTCTCGCTTCTTGGGAATCCGTATACGTAGGCTTCTACGCCTAGTGAGGCGATTAGAAGGAATACAATCCGTAAGGACAGAGGGATAATCGCGCGGTCAAGGTTAATGGATGGAGAATAGTGAGTGGCGTCGGTAGCCCCTGGTAGAAGAGCGACATAAACGAGTGACGAAGTTATAAGCACGACGGTCTGTAGCGCAGGCCCCCCGAGCCACCATCCTGACACGGCAAAGATGTTGAGCAAGGCCACTAAGCATGTACCCCAAAGCGTGTTGACCATCGGAGAAAGGAAAGACGGCCCACGCGCTGCTAAGGGGGGGCACTCGGGGCGCAGATGCTCTTGAGCGATGAAAAGAACCGGTCCTAAAACCGGCTGCGCGTTTCTTAGCCATACCTTCACGTCTAAGGTTTCAGCACTGCTGGTAATATCATGCTTACGTAGAACCCAACCACCCGATGCTCTGCCTTGCTTAGGCTCGCCAGAGCGACAGCCGTGGCAACCATCCACAGTTTCCCTCGCGAGGTATGGTGGGCCTCTGGACTGTCGAAGACTTTTGAGGCCGTTCGGACGTTCGACCCTCCCGCAAATCGCAGCAGCACCGGCAGGGCCACCCAGCAAAGGATCTCGGAGCACAACTCCGACTGTATCGACGAGAGCCCCTGGGACAGAATCATGCATAAGGTAGCTGCGCCGGCCAACGCGTCCACCGGAACGTCGCCAAGGCGCCGCTCCCCCATTTTCGGCGTCGAAACCATTCAATCGAGGTGTTGTCTATGTGGAAGCAGCGATGATGGCTCCGCACGAAGCAAAGCTTCCGGCCGTCCTCCTCCCCCGTCACATATACTGGCATGGTATTACGTGGTCCTCGGTACACTGCCCCGATGACCGGGAAGATTTATTCCAAACCAACAGATCGGCCTCGGTTTTGTCCTAAACGAGCCTTTTATCTGTTGGTTGTTGAAAGGTTGCAGTTGGCTGTACAGGGATGCAGGCCAATGAGAATACACGCGCATCAGACGGGACGCACTTTCTCGTACGAGCTGGCGTAAGCCAGAAACTGGAGGAAATTCCTAGTTCGCCAAAATGCTACGACCGTGCCTTGCGTGCTCGTAGCTCTAACACGATACAACATCAGAGGTTATGCGTAGTAAGAAACACATGGGCAGTGAGACCTGGCTGCACGGGCAGCAGCTGTCGACACAAGACAGAGGGACGGGCCGAACTTCCTGTGGGGGGGCAACTTGTCCGAGGGGAGGTGGGTCGTCGGGGAATCTACGCGGTGGCCCGTGAACGTCAACTACTGCACGTCAGCGGGTGCGGCGCAGCGCCACCAGACCGGAACTTGCCTAACTTAAGGTTGTTCAATGCCGCGCCGCTGCACTTTCACTCTCCTCCCAGAGCCTAGGAGAAGACAATAGTGACTGCTTCGCGCGAGCGAGACGGTGGATACATGTAGAGATTAACCTCTTCGCTGAGCAGCAGCGGCCGGTCGAATAACTACTTGTACAGTTCAATTGAACCCTTATCGTCCTTGAATCACTCTTGCGGACGGTTTGGAATATGTTACTTTCCAGAGTCAGCGCCACCATCTAACCCAGCTTTATCTAAGCAAAGCTGCATTGCAAAACATTTTCTGCGATTAAAACTTCGGCAGGGATGTCAACTCCATTATCGAAGCCTTTACCTACCTTGTGTACAACATCATGCATGGAGACAAGCGAGCCACACCATACACCACATGTCGGATGCCCCATTGTAGGGCCTTTCAAAAACTTTATACAGGCATCTCGGCTCATCTCTTGGGACTAGCGTCGTTGTAGAGCTGATCCGGACGCAGGCGTTTGCAATTATTTTACTGTAACTCCAACGGTCAGATCGCGTTGGCAGCCCTTGATGAATATTCAGCTAATCTCAATCCTAGGAAAATGCTGCTCGTCAAGCCGCAAAAAGGTCAATGGGTTTGCGACCTATTGGACGCGAGATACCCTGTCCTTGACTTTGTCTTCGCGCCCTCCATGTACCTAGAGCACCGTCATCAACGAAGAAGCTATCTTCACGACCTCATTATCATATATCCAAAAATTCTGCATCACGCGCTCGACTTCTCCTTCGCAACAAATGTCAACACCCTTTTAGCGTTTTCAAGGCCATTCTCTCATCAAATGATCGTTTCATTAACAGTGGGTATCGTCCAAAAAGACCGCTACATCACGTCTGCGTACCTCCACGCACCTACAACTCGTCCTTTCCGTGAATAGTGTCCTTGACGGCCTCGGTGGCATGGCTCGCCACACTGCCGACCTTGTCTCCCACCGACGCTGCCGACGCGCTGGCCTCGCTCGCCAAACTTCCCACGCTCGCAGAAGCAGTAGCGTAGACGGCGCTGAAACGAGACAGTACGCTCTCGGTGAACGACGGCTCCTTGCCGTGGATCAGCTCCGATACGAGGTCGTTGACGGCCTGGTACTGTTTCGCCGCGTTCGCTGAAGCCGTTACGGCAGCGTCGTGCGCGGTTTGCGTCGCAGCGGATGCGTACGAGCCGGCAGCACTCATTGCATTATCGTACCACCCGATAGCCGTCGGCTCTCCGTATACCTGGGCACTGAGCTCAGAGACCACATTGTCCCAGGTCTCGGCGATGGCGACGCCTGCAATGTACACCTGCTCCCCAGCTGCGTCTACGGCAGCGGACAGAGTGTCCTCGACAGCCTCCGCGGCTGACAAGACGCCCTCGGTCGCAGCAGAGTAGGCAGAGTGAGCCGCATCGCCCGCCGCAGATGCCGCCGAAGACGCAGACTCACTCGCCACAGAGACCACAGACGATGCAGAACCAACGAAGTCGGTCGGGGTGGGGGTCGCTGTGACGGAGGACCAGGCTGCCGAGGCTGCCGAGATGAATTTCATGTATCGATCCTGGGCCAGCCCAAGCCCGGCGTAATAATTGAGCTTGGCCTGATCAACAAACTTCTCTGTTGGCGAGGTAGGCGTCGGTGTGGCGATCCCTAAAGCGATCAAGGCGCTTTGGTACTGAATTTCGGCCCAAAGACGGCCTTCGTTCAGATGCTGCGCCGCGATGGCCTCGACCTTGTCCCAGTTGAGAGGCCGAGAGCCGCTGGTTGGCGTCGGCTTGCCGTAAACGCCTGTGGAAGCAGCTGCAACAGCCTCGTGGAGCTTTTGAGTAGCTCCTGCAACCGCGTTGTCGTATGCAGCTGAGACAGACGAGAAGAGCTGCTCATGTACGGGTTTCGGGGTACCATACACTTGCGCGGAGACAACTGACAGAGCGCTCGAGTATCGATCCGACGCCAGAGACACTGCGCTGGAATACGCAGCTTGCGCAGCGCTCGTGGCGCTCTCAATCATGTCGGGGTCCACATAGTCATCCAGGATGGGTTGACGATTGGAGACGGCCTGGGCGGCAGCACCAAACATGGCAGCATGAACGGTAGGCTCCGTTGCCTGAGGCTTGTCGCCGTGTGCTGCATCCTCCGATTCGTCCTCTGCGGTGGCAAAGGCATCATCCACAGCGACAGGTTCTTCCTTTGACGCCTCAGTGGCTTCTGCGGCAAGGGACGTAGCTGACTGTGTGTGCTCTGGCACCTCCTCAGCGGTTCCTGGAAGATCATTAGTTTCGCAATGAGTAGCAAAAGAGAGTCGGACACACCAAGGATGATGGGCTCAGTCGCATCTGTGGCGCTCGGGACAGCCTCCTCTGCGGAATCAAATACGGCGCTGGAAGCTGCTTCACTGGCCGCGCTTATCTGGTCCTCAATTGCCGCTGAGGCGACGCTGGCTGCACTAAAGGCGGAGGATGTAACGTCGGCCGCAGCCTCCGTCGCGACCGAAACGGTCTCCTGAACAGCTTCTTTCACGACGTCGGTGAGCTTCTCTGCAGAAGTACGCCCCTCGTCAGCGGCGTCCTTCAGAGCTGAGTCGACTTCGTCGAGGTTCTCCGCAGCTGTCTCTTCAACTTGATCGGCCTGCTGTGCAGCTTCGGCGGCTAGTCGCATAGCCTCGGAGTCGAAGCTGTCAGTCAAGTCCTTGGCCAAGATTTTCCAATGCGTAACGTCCTTCAGACGAGCAAGTTCTTTGGCAGCAGCCGAGGCAATTGTCATGCCCTCGTCCTCGATCTGGGCCGAGGCTTCCTGTGCCTCCAGCAGGGTAGGATGCGTAACAATCAACTGCTTCAGCTCCTCGGTCCACTGTGTCAGGGTGCTCTTCAGCTCGTGGTACTTGGCCCAGTCCTTGTACGTGACGCCATCAGTCCACGCCCACCGCATGCCAATCTGCTGGAGGGCCAGAGCCCTTGTCTCGTCCAGAATTTGGAAATGCACGTCAGCAGCGCCAACGACAGTTTCCTGCAGCTCGGCATCGTAGTCCTCGCGCCAGCCTCGAATCATCTGAGCTCTCTTCTTAATAGCCACACCAGCTGATCGGATGGCGCTGATAGCGTTGTCCTCCGCACTCTGAGAGCCGTCTTCCACGATGGCCAGGATCTCGGTCTTGAGGTTGGCAAACTGGGATTCGATAGTTGCTTCGAGCTGCTTGATGAGATCCTTCCCAGTAACCTCAACATTTTCAGCAATCATGCGCCGCGAGATATCCTCGACGCTATCCTCAATGTCTGTGGCGCCCTCATCTGCCTGCGCTGCAAATTTATTTTGCCACAGCTCCAAGTCTTCGGCAACCATCTCGCGAGCCTTTCGTCTGATGTCGCTCTCGTTCTCGGTGGGCGGGGGGGCCTCCACAGGGTTCCAGTACTCTTCAGTCGTCTCTTGGGGCTTCGTGGCATCAGCTGTGGAGGAGTGGATAGTCTCCTCCGCGACCGTAGATTGTGATGCGGAGCTTTGAGGCGTAGGCTTGCTAAAGGAGGATTGTACGGTCCCGCTGCGCTCAGTGTTAACGGAGGGTCCACGAAGATAGACAACGGCGCTCACTTACACATGAGAGGAGGGCTGTACCGGGAGAACTTTGGTCTTTGCCTGGTTCTTATATCGCCCGAGTCGCTCGCCAATGCGGACCAGCTGTGGCTCTACATTTTCCACGTACAGAACACGCAGCTGCGGCCACACGGATCTATCAAGGAAGTGATTTGTCTTGCTCCATGCCCAGTATGAAGCGGGCAGCGCTGTGCCAGTGGCAAAGTCGTAGGTGGCGTCGTAGCCTTGCACCGCGTACGGGCGGACAAACTCGTAGGTTGGCAGCAGAAACTCGTAGTATAATTGCAACGAGTTGGTTCGCGCAATGTCGTAGTATGGGCCGATGGCGTCCCCGGCTGTGGTCAAGTAGGGCGCAATTGACTGGTCGTAGCGTGCCTTCGATACTTCTTGCAGCCGGACCAGCTGAGGCTGGCCATTTGCCTCCCACTGGGACCACGCATAGTCCTGTCCTTTCTTGACCAACGGCGCGCCGAATTGGACAACGTACACGCGAGACGGTGTCAGGACGCGGCTGTTGACTGTGTCGTAGTATGGCTTCGCGACGTCTACATAGGGCGCGGCGTATTGATTATAATACGGCTCGACGTGCGGTGACACGGCGCTCTTGGCGCGGAAGTAGTGCTTGCAGATGAACGGCGAGGTTTCGTCACAAGCTTCGAGGGATGAAGGGCATCGAAACAGAACGGTGATGATAGCAGCCCAGGTCGCAAGTCTAAGCACGCGTCAGTTCTAGGTCAGAAATGTTGGCGATTGGAGAATTGGGGAAGCTATGACGAACCTTGCGGCAAGGCTGAGGGCCCAGGCGAAGAAGCCACGTCTCTGCTTGGCCGTCCTCCTCCTGGTCACTAGCTGTCCTCGCAGCTTGCCATTGGCATCTGTAGAGCCGTTGCCGGGCTTGGGCAAGCCGTTGGACTCGGCCATGGCGGAGAGAATCTGTCGGAAGCAAACAGTGCCGTCGCGATGGCGATCGCCGCGAGGCAAGTGTTGACGCCGTTCGCACGAGATCCAGCAGGGGCACGTTATTGAGGAGGGTTGGCGAATAGCACACGCCTCGACTGCCCTGTGCCTGAAGTCGTAGTGGACGAGGGACAAGCAAGTGAAGCTGCGGCCAGAGAATGGTAGCTGGAGCTATGTGCGCTGGGGCACGATCGAGCGTGATGTGCGAGCTTGGCTCGTAGAAACGGCCCGGGCGGCTTCCTTAGCGCGGAGGTGGTGCTCCAGGGGCCTAGGCTGTTGCAGCCTGGAGCGCGGCGGCGTGAAATGGGACGGGTGGATTCTACCTGCGACAAGGAAGATCCACTGCAATCCCAGCTTCCAGGTTGCGACGAACCGCTCCGCAATCCGAGGATTTCGATGTACGATGTAAGAAGCCGCACAAGGTATCGTCGGGACGGGAGGTTTTGATAAAGCACAAGGCAACGATGATCATGGCGGGCGGTGACGTCGGCCGGTGGAGGTATTTTATCATGCGCAGTCTACGAGTACCTTCATGGATCCCGAGGCACGTCATGGCGTCCGGCGCCCGTGCAAAGCTTGCTTTTACCCGTCTCAGCTCCTCCGCACCTCCACGAAACGGCGCGCTACCTTTGAACGAGACGCATCAGACCGTGGCGCCATTGGTTGTCACGCCTTCAGTCCGTGCAAGTTCGCCAGATCTCGGGCTTGATCATGCATGCACTCCGCACCAAGTCCTCCAGCCTGCTCCGGCGCACCATGGCCTTGTTTGAGCGCGGGTCTGGCGGCTGTCTTGACGGGAGTTGAGACACCAAGCCAGCCAGCAAAGGCAGGTCAGAAAGAGTCGTGGGTGCAGCCACTCGGTAGACCAGCATGCATCGCGTGCCCCAGTTACCCTCATTAAGGTACCTTAGGTATGGCAGCGACGGCTCGTGAAGATACCATAACGTCGGCTGGTGCGTTTCCGTCCATCTGTGCTGTAACCTGTAAGGCACCTAGCTTAGGTAGTCGGGCGCGCAAGAGCAACGGCAGCGCGTCCACGTGACCCCCGCGACGCCGCGGCACGGAGCAACTTACCTCAAGTCGAAGCAGTGGCCACAGTACGGAGCACTCATACTGCGGGCCGTAAAGTAACCTCGAAAGTACTCCGTAGGTCCCGTCCGCTACCTTCATCGCTCCAGACGCCGCAAGGCATTGCCAGGCAGCACTCTTGAGCTGGTGGCAACCTGGAGCTTTTCTCCATCTTCGTCTCGAGCAGTCACCCTGGTCAAAAGATCAGAACACTCTCCACCTCGCCGTCCGAGCTCCCATCTTAGGTACTCCGTACAAAGCCACCTGCTTAGGTGCCTATTGGCCCTCCACCCAAAGCAGGCTTCGGCGATCAGCGACGACTCCGAGCTTCTCTTCCTCTGCCCCAACGTCGAGCGTCCAACGCGGCCGCATCCTGCATCAGCAACTCAGCGACACCCGACATCCTTCCATCGACCACTCGGTTGAAATCCCCATGATTCCTCCGACGCCGATCCTGCAATAATCCGTCCCCTCCCGTCGCGGGATCCCCGACTCTTGCCGCATCGTCGGGTCGCGCATCATGGACGATAACTTGCTGGCTGCCAACCCGGCTTCTGATCTCTCCTTTCCGCGACCGGCGCCACGAACCGAACGTCCGAGGCCTCCCAACCAGGCTCACGATGGCGCGCCAGCCATTTGTCGAATATGCCGCGGCGAGGGCACCACCGCCGAGCCGCTCTTCTACCCGTGCAAGTGCAGCGGCAGCATCAAGTACGTTCACCAGGACTGCCTGATGGAGTGGCTGTCGCACTCTCAGAAGAAGTACTGCGAGCTCTGCAAGACGTCTTTCCGTTTCACTAAGCTTTACGCCCCCGACATGCCCAAGACCCTGCCTGTGCACATCTGCGTCGAGCACATGGCCAGGTTCGTGCTGCGCCACCTGCTCGTCTGGCTGCGCGCCGCCGTCACCATCAGCGTCTGGGTGTGTTGGCTACCATACTTTATGCGTTCCGTCTGGTCCTTCATGTTTTGGATCAGCGACGAGGGCTTGGGCAGCAGTTCACTTCTCTCCCGCGCAAACGAGACGGACAGCTTGTGGCTGTCGGCGTCCGTGGCTGATGTTGGGACATGCCCAGCGACCCCTCTGCTGGCTTCCACCACCACGTCTGCGGCCGAAGCTGCGGCCATGCTCAAGAGCTTGGATGGCGAGGACATTTCTGAGTATCTTGTCCGCGTCCTACTTGGCTCGCTCGGCATGCCCATGAAGCTCGGTCGCTCCGATTTCGCGACCGTCAATACCTCTCTTTCGACAAATGAAACCTACTCCGCTGCCGCGCCTCCGTCCCTGCTCAGCGACGTAAGCTTCCTTCGTAACCTCACGCGAAGCCCGAGCTTGAATAGAGCCGTTGTGGCGGTTCTCGAAGGGCAGATCATCACCATCCTGGTCATTGTGTGCTTCATCCTCGTTATACTGGTGCGCGACTATGTGGTGCAGCAGCAGCCTGAGATTAATATGCGTGCTGCTTTCGAGGAGCCGGAAAACAACCCGGCTGCTGAGGAGCAGGCCGATGATGCAGTGGCGGCGGTAGGGCTGCTGCGGGAACCGGTCGATTCCGATTCAGATGATGAGACGCTGGACGATGGAAATCAGCAGGGCACACCCACGCCTTGGGAGCCTGTAGCGGGCGTTGATGGCGCGGAACCGGTTCCTCCGCAAGCAGACGAAGCTCGCTCTGGTGCCACCGAAGCCGACTTCATTGCGCACGATGCATCAGGGACTCTAGAATCAGGTCCAAGTGGCACGAGTCTAGATTCTACGTCACCAGGTGACGGAAGATCGGACGACCGCGCCAGTGTCATCGACTATCTTCGAATCTATCGCCAAGCAGGGGGAGACTCGGAGCAAATCCTGCGGATCGTTGAAGAAGAGGGCCTCCAGGAGAAGCTGAACTACTGGGTCGATGTCACCCGGAGGTCCATAACAAAGCGCGAGGATGTGGCCCGTGAATTTGCCAAGTCGTTCGACACGGTCCCAGTCACACAACTAAATATTCGTGAAGATTCAGCTTCCGCCCGTGAAACAATCAATCCCGGCTCCAATACCGATGCGGACGCCTCCACCTCGGCAAGCGCGGCATCGAAGGGGAAAGAGACGGCATATCTGCCCATTGCGCCTGAGCCGGCTCAGGAGTTAACGGACGCAGCTGGTTCATCGAGACCGCGCGCAGTCTCTGATGGCCGTCGTCATCATGATTCAGTCAATCCTCTCGGGAGCAACAGCTGGTCTTTTTCAGGCTTAGAGTATGATGCCGGCGTCAACGATTCGGACACGAATGTGCCGTCCAGTACCGCTGTTGGGTGGATGCCTTCATCCCAGGATGATAACGTCCCAGTCGGCAATACCAACGGTGACCATGAACCGCAACAGAACGGGACAGGTCTTACTCACCAGCAATTAGAAGACGTCATTCCAGTGATAGAGCATCCGGCCGAGGACCATCCTCCCCACGACCATGAAGAGCCAGCGGGTCTGATTGGCCGTGTGGCCAACTTCATGTGGGGTGACCTCGACGGTCATGAACATGCCGATATCAATGAGGACCCTGTTGGCGGCGATGATGACGCCTGGGTGGATGTTCCAATGGCCGAAGGCGCCGACGACCACGCCGACGCTGACGATGGGGACCTCGACGAGGCCGGGGGAGGGGCTCTTGATCCTGAAGCCATTGAAGACCTAGAGGACTTTGAGGGAGTCATGGAGCTTATTGGCATGCGCGGACCCATTGCAGGTCTGTTTCAAAATGCCATCTTCTGCGCCGTCCTGGTTTCGGTAACCATCTTCGCCTGCATCTTCGTTCCCTACAACATTGGCAGGGTTACGGTCTGGACCGTTGCAAACCCTATGCAGCTTGCGCGCATCCTGTTTGAGTTCTCCCGGGTCGTGCAAGACGCCGTTGTCATGTTCGGTGGGTTGGGCTCATGGGTCATCCTGAACCTTGTGGACATGCTCACCGGCCTCATCGGTGGCCCGTTAGGGATGCAGGTCGTCTTGGCGAGAAAGGCCTCGTGGGGCGTTTGGACGGGCGCCGGAAAGAGAGTCATGGAGTACGCCCTGATGGACTTTCCCCTGTCCGCCTCGGAGATGCAAAACTTCTCTGCCATCAGCCACGAGGCTCTCCTCATCTTGAAGGGCACTGTTGCGTCAGTCTTTGGCAGAATTGGTGCTGGCCTTGCCTCGATAATGGCCGTCGGCATCAACCTTGCAGATGGCAAGATTTCGGCAGCAATTTCCAGCGTCTCAGCATCAGCTATGGAAAGCTTACAGTCCATACTCTCGCTGCTTCTCGATCCCAATTCGTGGGTCATTGATCTGAGCGAATCAGGGACGCGCCCACCTGTCGATCCGAAGTTGGCATACTGGTCAGGACTCGACCGCTTCTGGGCCATTCTTGCCGGATATGTGACAATATTTGCCATCAGTGCCCTGTATCTGAGACGAGGCACGCCCTTCTCGAGGGGCAATATGCTACAAGCGTGGGAAGCCGGCGTCATCGATACACTCCACCAGGCCAGCGGCATCTTGAAGGTCATCATCATCATTAGCATCGAGATGCTGGTGTTTCCCCTTTACTGTGGGCTCTTACTTGATGGTGCCCTGATGCCTCTCTTCGAGAACGCAACTGTCAAGTCTCGGATCCTGTTCACGTACAACTTTCCGCTGACGTCAGTCTTTGTCCACTGGTTTGTGGGCACGGGATACATGTTTCACTTTGCGCTTTTCGTGTCCATGTGCCGCAAAATCATGCGGCCGGGTGTATTGTGTATGTCATACCAAGTGTCAATGTTTTTTGTTCCAACTGCTGACTGTGTTCCAGATTTCATACGAGATCCTGACGACCCCGAATTTCATCCCGTTCGCGACGTGCTCGAGAGGAATCTCTCCACGCAGCTGCGTAAAATCCTCTTTTCTGCGTTCGTCTACGGCGCCCTGGTCATAGTGTGTCTCGGCGGCGTCGTCTGGGGTCTGTCGTTCGCCTTGCCTGGAGTGTTACCGATTCACTACTCCTCTAATGAACCAGTCTTGGAGTTTCCCGTCGACCTGTTATTCTACAACTTTCTTATGCCCCAGGCCGTCAAGATGTTCAAGCCGAGTGACGGGCTTCACACCATGTACACATGGTGGTTCCGCAAGTGTGCTCGCGGCCTGCGGCTCACTTATTTCCTCTTTGGAGAGCGCCGAATTGACGAGGAGGGCGTTCTGCAGCTCAGTCCCGATTCGTCAGCTCGCCGGTCGTGGTATCAGTCACTGTTGCTCGAGCTGGACGAGCACAACGAAGTCATCCCCAAGACGTGGCGAGACACATTCGAGGGGGCGGACGCCAAGCCCAATGTTCCGATTTCAGCCCGCGAAGAGAGGGCTCTCAGGCGCAGGAAACAACACCTCGTGGCTTCGGAGCAGCTGGTCAAGAATGGGTCTTTTGTACGCGCGCCAGCATCCGACCGCGTCAAGATCCCCAAGGGCAAGCGGGTCTTTCTCACGGTAAACGAGCTGAACCGGCGCAAGGATGGCAGCCCCGATGGCGACATCTACTCTTCCAGCCAGTACCAGGTTGTTTACATTCCGCCCAACTTCCGCGCCCGAGTCTTCTTGTTCATCCTCTTCATCTGGCTTTTCGCGGCCGTCACGGGTGTGGGCATCACAATCATTCCGCTCGCACTCGGGAGGACCATCTTCAAGGCGTTGATTCCCGAGGGCATCCGGACAAACGACATTTACGCATTCAGCATCGGCATATACATACTCGGCACCGTTGCTCACTCCATCCTGCGCCTGAGGACCATCGCAGCCAAGGTCCAGAGTTGGACAAACAAGGCGCAGGGCGAGATCATGACGAGCCATGCTGGCCGACGAGTCATGTCTGGCATTTTTCGCGGTCTGAAGCTCTTGTACGCATACTCATTCCTTCTGGTCGTGTTCCCGCTCCTATTCTCGACTTTCATGGAACTATACGTGACCATCCCGCTGCACACGTACATGAACCCGCCACCTGCAGGAGCGGCTCTGGCGGGGCCGCAGCAGGGTGACGAGGCAGGCCGTCACACGGTTCGCGTCATTCAGGCGTGGACCTTGGGACTGCTTTACCTAAATCTCGGGACGAGGATGGTCACGTCTCTCTTCCCCGACAGCCGCGCGGCGATTGCGGTGCGAACCGTGATACGCCGCGGGTGGCTGCGACCGGACGTGGGCATCCTCACTAGGGCGTTTGTCGTCCCTGGCATGGCGCTTGCAGGCGTCGCCACGTTTGGGCCGCCGCTGATGGCGAGTCTGGTGATCAAAACGGAAGCGCTGGGCGCAGGCGTCGACGGTGTCAGTCTGACAGCCGTGTACCGCTTCTCGTATCCGGCGGCAGCGATCGCCGCTGTCATGGTGAAGCACGCAGTTGGCATGGCCGAGGTATTCAACGGATGGAAGGCCGGGATCCGCGACGAAGCGTATCTCATAGGGGAGCGGCTGCACAATTTTGGGGCTGCGACGGCAGGGGCCCGCCGAGCGAAGAAGGCATGGGGAGCTGGGCGGCCGAGGCTTTGAATGTAAATGACGTGTAATGAGGGCGTGATACCCGGCGCTGCAGCCCACGGCGTGCTTGTAATGGAAAATAGAGTACTCGATAATCAAGCGTCGCTAGTTTTGATGCACTTGCTGAGCCCTCATGCCTGCCCGCGAGTAGTCCGGGGCTTGAAATGAGACAGATGTTGGGCAGGCCGAGACTTCTTTCATGCTGCTTCATGCAGGTCAATGCATGGTTCAATGGTGGGACGATTGCTACCCTAGAGCTCATGACTGCAAACCATTTGCTACGGCTTGCGCAGAAGCCATCGGATTCGAGGCTATTGACACATGTGCGGATTAATACTACTTTGCTTGAAGCAATTTTCCTTGTTGCTGATGGAGGCGACAGCACACTCACTGGATAGTCCTTGTGTGGATGTTTCTATGAATAGAAATCAATGCTATGCAGAGCAGCTTCGGTGTCTCCTCGCGGGTGTGGCGTCACTTCAAACATGGCAACTACTCCGTACGCACCTCAGAGTAATGAATCACAGGACCCGGACATGTCTCTGCAGCCTTTACTGCACAATAAGACAGCCTTAAATTTGACGATTGTTTGCCCCCAGCGAGTCTGGGGAGTGGTGTCCTGTACGGAGTACTTGCACCTTATTCCCGTCCGCGAGTCGCGGTTGCCCATGACGCCAAGCGCCAAGCCCGATGCGGACTAGCGCCGGCTGCCACCGCCCAGGGGCCCGCAGAGCGCCGCATCAACACCGGGCGTCACGAGCCAAAACATACCAACAACGCACCAGCCGACAACGACGACGACCTCGACAACGACGGCGACAACGTCGACACGGGCTTCGCAGCCTCTAGCCACAGGTAAGGCACAAGGTAAGTCTGGCTGCATCCGCAGCTAGCGCATCACCGGCTGGTTCCTTCGCGGACACGCCAGCAAGCCCCCTTCCCCTATCGGCAGCGGGGAAGCGGTCGGGCGCCGAGCACGAGGCCCTTTGGACACGTCGGTACGTGATACCGCGATGCTTGCCCTTTGCGGCGACGACGACGGTGACGGCGCGACTGACGTGGCCGCTAGCACAGCTACCATCCCTCCGCATTTGTCAAGACCTCAAAGCTCCGTCGACCAGCCCATGGGATAAACAGTCCAGCAACCCATCCTAGGTGCGACCGACACAACACCTGCCATGGCCGAGCCCCCATCCTCGCCTCCCAGCGAGGCCACCGGGGCGGAAGACGCGCTGTCGTGGTACAAGGCGCAGTACGAGCTGCTCGAGGGTGAGCTGGCCGAGTTCCGAGAGTCAAGCCGCGAGCTGGAGCAGGAGCTGGAGAAGGACATCGAACGAGCCGAGAAACAGGAGCGCGTCCTGCAGGAAAAGGCCGAGACACTGGACTTTGAGGTGCAAGAGTGGAAGGTTCTTACACCTTTCCCCATGGCTACGGCCCCAGCCCGAGGATGCCCTTGCTGACCAGCACCGCAGAGAAAGTACAAGGAGTCCAAGACGGAGGCCAGCGCGGCGCAAAACGCCCTCGAGAAGGAGATAACTACGCTTCGCGACTCAAACCGGTCACTGCAGCTCAAGCTGCGGGACATCGAGGTGGCAAACGATGACTTTGAGCGTCAGGCGCGCAACACGACGTCGTCACTGGAGGACATGGAGTCCAAGTACAACCAGGCCATCGAGCGCGCCGTTCTGATGGAGGAAGAGATCAAGTCAGGCGAGCAGGAGCGCGAGCAGCTGCGCATCGATTCGCAACGACTCCGCGAGGAGCTGGCCGAGCTGAAGATCGAGGCTGAGCTGATGCAGGACAAGATAAAGAAGCAAGAGTCCCGGCACCTGTCGGCCATCTCAACAGACTTATCAGTGCTGGGCTCGCCCACCTTCGACAATAACGTCCAGCCATCGCCCAACTCGACTGCCAGCTCGCCGCTCATCACCACACCTCCCGAATCCAAGTCCTCGTCGACTGCCGACGTGCACGACCCGCCGTCGCCGCCCATGTCTGACGCCTCGGCTCCTATTCCCAAGTCGACGGCGCCGGTCAGGGCGACCGGTAAAGCTGGCGGGCTGCGTAAATCTCGGTTACCGTCACTCGATGGTAACGCTACGCCTAAGCCTCGGTCCAAACCCAGCATCGGAGCTTTCGCTCGTGTCGCCGGCAGCCCAAGTTCGGGCTCAGGCGCGTCCCTCAGAACTCCTGCGAACCGGACGAACAAGGGCCGTCCAGCTACGCAGAAGCTGCCCGCTTCCAACTCGCTCTCCCACATCCGCTCGCTCACGGCGCAGATGCAGCGGCTCGAGGCCAGGGTGCATTCTGCCCGGTCCAAGCTCCCCGCCCCGACCAGCACGCCGCCTCGTGCTTCACCCAGGTCTGTCAACGCCGGCTCCAACATGCCGTCGTCGGTCACCATCCGGTCGCGGAAACGCACTGCTGGATCTTCGGCTTCGACAGTACTCGCCGATGACGCGACACCCACAAACTACAACCCTCGCGCCTCGACATCCAAGAGTCACGTCCCGCGACTTAGCACGTCCGGGATCAGCCGCCTTTCTTTCGGCCCGGGTCCGCTGCCTAATCGCGGGCCGGACTCGGATATGAGCCGGCCAAGCTCGAGGGCTAGCATGTCGTCTTACGCCAGGCCGGCCTCCAGAACCGACATGATTGCTCCTCCACGGCCCATGTCGCGCACGTCCATGTCGGGGACCCGAACGCCGCTCGGCCGGCCGCTGTCTTCAATGAGCGGGTCAACCCATGGCCGCTCGGCGAGTATAAGCCGCATGGACGAGCAGTTGGAGGTCGAGTTCAGGACTTCCAGCCGGCGAGGAACATATTCGAAGTTGGAGATGGAGACAGCTGCTTCCGGCAATTCGGTCTCAGGCAGCGGGATCCCGACGCCAGGAATACGGCGGCAGAGCGGAGGGCGGCGGCCGAGTTCAGGCTTGCCCGCGTCCAGAGAGTCGATTGGACGACCCAGCACTTCAGGCAGCAGGAAGCTGGGCGACCTGGGTGAAACATACTGATGCTGCCCGTCTCGCGGAGATGACTATCGCCGAGCGGGCAGACTGTTGACTAGGCTGGATGATTTGGAGAGGCAGTGGTAGAGTGCCGGCGCTTTTGCTCACTATTCTATACCCTTCCACTTTGACTTTGGTTGCGATGACACGGTTACGAGAAAGGTGAAGAAGGCACCTTCATGATGATTACGAAGTCGATTCACAGCACATTTGGTTCGCTCTCCGCTCTGTGGGCTCTGCTTGTTTTAGGCTCACGAACACGGACTGGGTCCAGTAGAGAGGTTCCACGCGGGGGAGATAGAGAGAATACTGTTGGGCGAGAGAAGAGGGACATGATATCAACCAGGCACGTCTAGACTATGTGCCTGCTCACTGCGCACCATTTCCTTTGTCATAAGCTATCGGGAGAGAGAGGGAGACTAGCGGGCTGTAGATAGGTAATAGAGCGTCGAGGACGCTGTACGTGCTGAAGAGTGGCAGAGTGCAAGGCCAGTCTGGCGATGGTATAGGATCTTGGACGTGAAATGCTGGCATGAACTAGTGCATGTCGCGGCGCACGGTGAGAGGAGGATCCATGTGCCCGACTTGGCTCGCTCCGGGACGCTGGTGCAAAGGCCGGGCGGCTGAACGGAGGTCCGTGGGGAGCGGGAGAAGACAGGGCAGAAAGTCGCCGAGTCGACGAATTCAGGTTCCTGAAGGGGGCGCCGGAGATGATGACGGGCTTACGCTTCGGAGGTACACTGACCTCTACTCTACCCGCTACTGGGTGGTGCTCGGTGCGTGTATCGTACAAGTAGGTAGGGCGCTACGGTGAGCATCGGCTCGGGCTTACTCTACGGAGTACGCTACGGGCAGAGGGATTGTGGTGGAAGAGGAGGTGGAGCCTGGAGATCGATTGGCTCCGCTGGGCGACGGACAATGTTGGGGATGGACCCCGAGCTTCGGGTCGGCGGCGCCGGGGTCGTTTTTGGTGGATGGAGCCTGTGGCTTGGGGGCGCCCATCTGGGAGAGGCTCGGGCGCGTTGGATTGGCGGGTGCTCAACAATTGGGGAACCCAATCTAGCCGGGACGCCATCTCAGTCATTTTTCAATCGCCGGGTCCAGTAACAGCCGTCTCTAGCCTGGCCGAGCCGCGAGGCCGACGAGTTTTCTCTGGCTGCACGGCCTGGAGGCGCGCTGGACGAGCCCTTGCGCCGCGGTATGAAGTCCGGTGAGGGCTGTCTCTGACTGCATGGAAACAGATCGAAAGAGAGGCCCGGAAGGATTATGGTTACCCTGGCCGCGTGAGACGGGCGACCACGAGGCGCCGCGAGACGCAGACTGCCTACCTTACGGTTGCTAGCTGCGTCCGACCGGAGTTGAAGGATGACCCGCGCAGGAGGGGGTCACTGCCAACCTACTCGTAACCGACTGCCGGCCGGGTACGGAGCATAATGTCGAACGGAGTTTCTATTTCCAGGCGGCTGCGGTGGTGGTGGCAGCTTTAGATGGTGAGAGCGCGGCTGAGACTCCGTGTGCACGCTTTCCGTAGCTCAATGTACGTACTCGATGGTCGAGCGATGGGCGTGAGCACCACGGCAGCCTCGCATCGGATCTTGGACTCGTGAATTGCCCATTATAAAATTGCGCGCCGACGAGGCATTCCAGAAGCCCACCCGAAGCCGCACTGTGGCTATCGATAAAGCTGCCGGCAGGATACCACCTGGATCCTTGATCTCTCGCTGCGACGTCACAGCTGCAAGGGACTCCAGAGCGCACCGCCGGCAACGATGGCAAACCCAACGCTCCGGATTGGAGGGAACTCGGCTCCAGTCCCCCGTTTCCCGCGGGCTAGCACGGCGTCAACGGCGAGGGCTTCTGCTGGGGGAGCGCCCCCGGGCTTGGCTGCTGGCTTAACGGGGGCCAATCCGTCGGGATACGGACGCTGGAGGAGGGGGGCTTGGATAAGGAGCCTACCGTGCCTTGTCTTTGAGTCTTGGGAATGCGCCGTGGCTTCTGGTTGAGGCGAATAGGGAGTAGTCGTACAGTACTCCGTACGTACTGAGCTGTTAGCGCGAGGATGAACAATCTGCCTGGGATCCATGTCGCAAGGTAACCTTGCCGTAGGCGAGATCCACCGTCCTGCTGACCCCCGGTTCATGGAACCCGAAGCGGCGAATTCGAGAATAGTTGGGGTCGCATCTTATTGCCTGGGTACATGTACACACTCGATCGGAGAAGCGGTTCTGACTTCAGCCGTTCCTCTGCTCTGCTGCTTCGCCTTTTCTCAGGCCGCTCGAAACCTCACGGTGCCCCTCTCGCCGCGTCGTTGATCAAGCCGTTCATCTCACTACAAGTACGGAGTAGCGAGTGAAATCTAACTTAGTCGCTGGACCCGTTGGAACAACCACTGGCCCCGTTGCGCACTGTGCGGGTGTCTGCCGGAACTGGCCCGCTGGGTTCGGTGCGGCACTTGGGCGCGTTGCACGGCAGAGCCTGCCTGCACCCTTTTTAGGCGCTCCATCTTTTTTTTCTGCCGCCCGCCCACCTCCGACGGGACAGTGCCAGCTCGCAGGCGCTGACCCCAACAGATTGGTCTGCGATAGTAGGTTCCATCGCGTTCTTGTTGCACGCAAAAGCTCGACTCTGCAACTGCACACCCGCCCCCAGACTCTCTCCCCTTCGAGCCTGCGATCCCTTCTCCAGCAACGGGCACTCGCATCTAATTCTTCCTTTCTTTGCTTCGTCTCTTCCTTTCCCTTTGCCAGCGGGTTATCGGGTGTGGGCGCATCCGTCGAATCCGACCTCCCCAGGCTCTGCGAGAGCTTCGTGCCATTCGAGGTTAATGACGCCTTGAGCGGCCTCGTCTCGCCTCGAATCCTCATCTCCTATCCTCTCCCTCCTCACAGACATCACCCACAGCGACCATGCCGGAAGCAACAGGCTCCAACGGCGCCGTCGGGCGGACGGTACCCGTCGTCAACGGCAAGGCGTCGTACGCCGAGAAGCACAAACTCGCCGACCACTTCATCGGCGGCAACAAGCTGGCCAATGCGCCCGCCAGCAAGGTCAAGGACTTTGTGGCCCAGAACGACGGTCACACCGTCATCACAAACGTGAGTGCAATTCCCAGAGCGCCGTGTGGACGCCCCAGCTGAACAGATCCAGGTCCTGATCGCCAACAACGGCATCGCCGCTGTCAAGGAGATCCGATCCGTGCGGAAATGGGCCTACGAGACGTTTGGCGATGAGCGCGCCATCCACTTCACCGTCATGGCCACCCCCGAGGATCTCCAGGCCAACGCCGACTACATCCGCATGGCCGACCACTACGTCGAGGTCCCGGGCGGCACCAACAACCACAACTACGCCAACGTCGAGCTGATTGTCGACATTGCCGAGCGCATGAACGTCCATGCAGTTTGGGCCGGCTGGGGACACGCCTCCGAGAACCCCAAGCTGCCAGAGTCGCTGGCCGCCTCCCCCAACAAGATCGTCTTCATCGGCCCCCCGGGCTCCGCCATGCGGTCGCTCGGTGACAAGATCTCTTCCACCATTGTCGCACAGCACGCCGACGTTCCGTGTATCCCTTGGTCAGGAACCGGCGTCGACCAGGTCGAGATCGATGACAACGACATCGTCACCGTCTCCGACGACGTCTATGCCAAAGGCTGCGTCACTTCGTGGCAGGAGGGTCTGCAGAAGGCAAAGGAGATCGGCTTTCCCGTCATGATCAAGGCCTCCGAGGGCGGCGGCGGCAAGGGTATCCGCAAGGCTGTCAGCGAGGACGGCTTCGAGGCCCTTTACAAGGCTGCCGCCAGCGAGATTCCCGGCTCGCCCATCTTCATCATGAAGCTGGCCGGCAACGCCAGGCATCTCGAGGTCCAGCTGCTCGCTGATCAGTACGGCAACAACATCTCCCTCTTTGGCCGCGACTGCTCCGTCCAGCGCCGACATCAGAAGATCATCGAGGAGGCTCCTGTCACGATCGCCAAGCCGAACACCTTCAAGGCCATGGAGGAGGCCGCCGTTCGCCTCGGCAAGCTCGTCGGCTACGTGTCCGCCGGTACCGTCGAGTACCTGTACTCGCATGCCGACGACAAGTTCTACTTCCTCGAGCTGAACCCCCGTCTTCAGGTGGAGCATCCTACCACTGAGATGGTCAGCGGCGTTAACTTGCCCGCCGCCCAGCTTCAGATCGCCATGGGTCTGCCCCTGCACCGCATCCGCGACATCAGGCTGCTGTATGGCGTTGACCCGAGGACGTCGAGCGAGATCGACTTCGACTTCAAGCACGAGGGCACCTCGTCGACGCAGCGCCGACCGACCCCGACCGGCCACACCACGGCCTGCAGAATCACCTCCGAGGACCCTGGCGAGGGCTTCAAGCCGTCCAACGGTGTCATGCACGAGCTCAACTTCAGGAGTAGCTCCAACGTCTGGGGATACTTCTCTGTTGGTACCCAGGGTGGAATCCATAGTTTCTCCGACAGCCAGTTTGGCCACATCTTTGCCTACGGCGAGAACCGACAGGCATCGCGCAAGCACATGGTCATCGCCCTCAAGGAGCTGAGCATCCGTGGTGACTTCAGGACGACGGTCGAGTATCTCATCAAGCTGCTGGAGACGGAGGCCTTCGAGGACAACACCATCTCGACTGGCTGGCTCGACGAGCTCATTTCCAAGCGCCTCACGGCCGAGCGCCCCGACACCATGCTTGCCGTGGTGTGCGGTGCCACCACCAAGGCGCACATTGCCAGCGAGCAGTGCATGGCCGAGTACCGCGCCGGCCTGGAGAAGGGCCAGGTGCCGTCCAAGGAGATCCTTAAGACCGTCTTCAACATTGACTTCATCTACGAGGGCTTCCGCTATAAGTTCACGGCCACGCGTGCCAGCGCCGATAGCTACCATCTCTTCATCAACGGCTCCAAGTGCTCCGTTGGCGTCCGCGCTCTCAGCGACGGCGGTCTCCTCATCCTGCTCGATGGCCACAGCCACAACATCTACTGGAAGGAGGAGGTCGGCGCCACCCGCCTGTCCATCGACAGCAAGACGTGTCTGCTGGAGCAGGAGAATGACCCGACCCAGCTGCGAAGTCCCAGCCCGGGCAAGCTCGTCAAGTACTCCGTCGAGAACGGCGCGCACGTCAAGGCCGGCGAGACCTACGCCGAGGTCGAGGTGATGAAGATGTACATGCCCTTGGTTGCCCAGGAGGACGGCATCGTCCAGCTCATCAAGCAGCCTGGCGCCACGCTCGAGGCCGGCGATATCCTGGGTATCCTCGCCCTGGATGACCCGAGCCGCGTCAAGCAGGCTCAGGCTTTTGTCGACAAGCTGCCTCCCTACGGCGACCCCGTCGTGGTCGGCAACAAGCCCGCGCAGCGCTTCACTGTCCTGCGTAACATCATCAACAACATCTTGACGGGCTTCGACAATTCAGTCATCATGGCGCCGGCGCTCAAGGAGCTCATCGAGGTTTTGAGAAACCCCGAACTGCCCTACAGCGAGTGGAACGCGCAGTTCTCTGCGCTGCATGCCCGCATGCCCGCCAAGCTTGATGCCCAATTCACCCAGATCGTCGAGCGCGGCAAGGCGCGACACGTCGAGTTCCCGGCCAAGGCTCTGCAAAAGGCATTCTCCAAGTTCCTCGAGGAGAGCGTTGCCGACGGCGACGCTGCCCTGCTCAGGGCGACACTCGCTCCGCTGACCGAGATCCTCGACACCTATGCCGAGGGCCAAAAGGTCCGGGAACTGAACTTCGTCAAGAGCCTGCTCGACGCGTACTGGGAGGTCGAGAAGCTCTTCGTGAGCCAGGCCCAAGACGAAGGCGTCATTCTCAAGCTGCGAGACCAGAACAAGGACAGCATCGACAAGGTTGTCCAGACTGTGCTCTCCCACAGCCGTGTCAACGCGAAGAACTCTCTCGTCCTCGCCGTCCTTGACGAGTACCGCCCCAACAAGCCCAACGTCGGCAATGTTGGCAAGTTCTTGCGCGAGCCGCTCCGCAGGCTGACGGAGCTTTCGTCGCGTGTCACCTCCAAGGTCTCGCTCAAGGCCCGTGAGATTATGATCCAGTGCTCGCTGCCGTCCATGGAGGAGCGCACTGCCCAGATGGAGCACATTCTGCGCTCGTCTGTGATTGAGTCGCGGTACGGCGAGAGTGGATGGGACCACCGTGAGCCCAGCCTCGATGTCATCAAGGAGGTCGTCGACTCCAAGTACACGGTCTTTGATGTCATTCCTCTCTTCTTTGCCCACGAGGACCCTTGGGTGGGCCTGGCGGCGCTCGAGGTCTACGTCCGTCGGGCGTACCGTGCCTACATTCTCAAGCAGATTGAGTACCACAACGATGAAAAGGAGAACCCCTTGTTTGTGTCCTGGGACTTCCAGATGCGCAAGATTGGCCAGTCTGAGTTCGGTCTGCCCCTGCAGTCTGCCGCGCCGTCCACCCCAGGCACGCCCAGCGGCGTGGATGGAAACATGAAGCGCATCTACTCCATCAGTGACATGTCGTACCTCACCAGCAAGTGGGAGGAGGAGCCGACGCGCAAGGGCATCATCGTCCCTTGCAGATACATCGACGAGGCCGAAGAGCTGCTTCCAAGGGCGCTGGAGGCATTGGCCTTCAACAACAAGCAGAAGAGGCAGAACAACGGCGCGACCTTCCTTGCTGACCTCAACGGTAAGCGCAAGCCGTCCGCTCCGGCTAGGAAAGACGTCGCGAAGGACGAGGAGCTGTCCAACGTCATCAATGTGGCGGTGCGGGATGCCGAGAGCAGCGATGACCAGGAGATCATGGCTCGCATCCTCCCCATCGTCGAGCAATTCAAGGGTGAATTCCTTGCCCGCGGCGTGCGACGCCTGACCTTCATCTGCGGCCACAACGACGGCGCGTACCCTGGCCACTACACTTTCCGTGGGCCTGAGTACGTGGAGGACGACAGCATCCGTCACATCGAGCCCGCACTGGCCTTCCAGCTTGAGCTTGCGCGCCTGACCAAGTTCCACATCAAGCCGGTCTTCACGGAGAACAAGAACATCCACGTCTACGAAGCTGTCGGCAAGTCCATCGACACCGATAAGCGCTACTTTACTCGCGCTGTCATCCGACCTGGCCGCCTCCGTGACGAGATTCCGACGGCAGAGTACCTCATCTCCGAGGCTGATCGCGTCATCAACGACATCTTCGATGCTCTGGAGATTATTGGTAACAACTCGTCTGATCTGAACCATATCTTCATGAACTTCACGCCTGTCTTCCAGCTGGAGCCCCGAGAGGTTGAGCACAGCCTTCAGGGCTTCTTGGACCGCTTCGGCGCTCGCGGCTGGAGACTGCGAGTTGCCCAGGTCGAGATTCGCATCATCTGCACGGAGCCCAAGACTGGCGCTCCCTTGCCTCTCCGCGTCGTCATCACCAACACGTCTGGCTACGTCGTCGACGTCGACATGTACGCGGAGCGCAAGTCGGAGAAGGGCGACTGGATCTTCCACAGCATCGGCGGCACCAAGGAGAAGGGCCCGTTGCATCTCCTGTCCGTCGCGACGCCGTACGCCACCAAGAATGCCCTCCAGCCCAAGCGATACAAGGCCCACCTCATGGGGACCCAGTACGTGTACGACTTCCCCGAGCTCTTCCGCCAGGCCATCCAGAACAGCTGGGTCAAGGCGGTCAAGAACCAACCGGCCCTGGCGGCGCAGCAGCCCAAGGTTGGTGAGTGCATCAGCTTTACGGAGCTCGTGCTGGACGATAAGGACACGCTGGACGAGGTCAACCGTGAGCCCGGCACCAACACGTGCGGCATGGTCGGCTGGATCTTCAAGGCCCGCACCCCTGAGTACCCCTCTGGTCGCCGCTTCATCGTCGTTGCCAACGACATTACCTACAAGATCGGTTCATTTGGCCCCAAGGAAGACAACTTCTTCCACAAGTGCACCGAGCTTGCCCGTAAGCTTGGCATCCCGCGCATCTACCTCTCGGCCAACTCTGGCGCCCGTCTGGGCCTGGCCGACGAGCTGATGCCTCACTTCAAGGTCGCTTGGAACGACCCGGCCAAGCAGGACAGTGGCTTCCGCTACCTGTACCTGGACGAGAAGGCCAAGGAGACCTTCAAGGACGACGTCATCACCGAGGAGGTGTCCGAGGACGGCGAGAAGCGCCACAAGATTGTCACCATTGTGGGACACGAGGACGGTCTCGGTGTCGAGTGCTTGCGTGGCTCTGGTCTCATCGCTGGTGCGACCAGCCGGGCATACAATGACATCTTCACCGTGACTCTGGTGACCTGCCGATCCGTCGGTAAGTGGTGTCTTACACTATTCCCCTGTCGAATTATAGACTAACATGCCACAGGTATCGGTGCCTACCTCGTACGCCTTGGCCAGCGCGCCGTGCAGATTGAGGGCCAACCCATCATCCTGACTGGTGCCCCTGCCCTGAACAACCTGCTGGGCCGCGAGGTCTACACGTCCAACCTGCAACTGGGTGGCACGCAGATCATGTACCGTAACGGCGTGTCGCACATGACGGCCAACGACGACTTCGAGGGCGTCTCGAGAATCGTCGAGTGGATGTCCTTTGTTCCCGAGAAGCGCAACGGGCCCGTTCCCGTCAGCCCAAGTGCCGACGACTGGGATCGCGACGTTGTGTACTGCCCGCCGCAGAAGCAGCCGTACGACGTGCGGTGGATGATCTCCGGTAAGCACGACGACGACGGCAGCTTCCAGAGCGGTCTCTTCGACAAGGACTCGTTTGTCGAGACGCTCGGCGGCTGGGCGCGAACTGTCGTGGTCGGTCGAGCTCGTCTCGGCGGCATCCCCATGGGTGTCATTGCCGTCGAGACGCGGTCTGTTGAGAACATCACTCCTGCCGATCCCGCCAACCCCGACTCGATGGAGCAGGTTAGCAACGAGGCTGGTGGTGTCTGGTACCCCAACTCGGCCTTCAAGACGGCACAGGCCATCAATGACTTCAACAATGGCGAGCAGCTGCCATTGATGATTCTGGCCAACTGGAGAGGTTTCTCTGGCGGTCAGCGCGATATGTACAACGAGGTTCTCAAGTACGGATCGTTCATTGTTGACGCCCTGGTCAAGTATGAGCAGCCCATCTTCGTGTACATTCCACCATTCGGCGAACTGCGTGGTGGCTCGTGGGTCGTGGTCGACCCTACCATCAACCCCACTGCTATGGAGATGTACGCCGATGTGGAGGCTCGTGGCGGTGTCCTTGAACCCGATGGCATCATTGGTATTAAGTACCGCAAGGAGAAGCAGCTTGAGACGATGGCGCGCATGGACCCTACCTACGCCGACCTGAAGAGTCAACTCGGAAACAAGGCCCTCACTCCTGATGAGGCAGCCGCGCTCAAGAAGCAGCTTACGGAGAGGGAGAAGCTGCTGCTGCCTGTCTACGCTCAGATTGCCGTTCAGTTTGCCGATCTGCACGATCGCGCTGGACGCATGAAGGCCAAGGGCACCATCCGCGAGGTCCTGGAATGGAGCAACGCGCGCCGTTACTTCTACTGGCGCCTGCGCCGCCGTCTCAACGAGGAGTACATCCTGAAGCGCATGGCCACCAGCGTGCTGTCGGCTAAGGACCAGTCTGATGCTAAGGCCAGCGACTCGCGAACCAGGAACCTGTCCCTGCTCGAGAGCTGGTCCAGCATCGTCGGCTGGGATGAGAAGGACAGAGAAGTCGCCGAGTGGTACGAGAAGGAGAGGAAGACGATTGGCGAGAAGGTGGAGGCCATGAAGGCGGAGAAGCTCGCGGCCGAGCTGTCGGAGGTGGTGCGCGGCCACAAGGAGTCGGGCTTCAAGGGAGTGCGCGAAGTCTTGAGGGTCATGCCCGTGGAGGAGCGGGAGGCGATCCTCAAGTACCTGAAGGAGTAGATTGGTACAGCCGGCTCGCTGGCGTGTTGAAGCTGTCGCGGCTGTCATTTCCGCGCTGCCCGTATACATAGCTTTTAACGTGAGGAGAGTGTATGATGGCGTCTGGTTGGGCAATCTGGAATTCATAGAGCATTTTTAGTTGAGAATACAATTTTACTCGTTTTAATTCAAGAAGACAATGCAGTGAAGCTATTCTCGTGTGTCTCCGCTGTCTTGGCCCGTCCCGGATGCTGTGTGATCTCCTCGTCTCATAAAACCGATGCTGCCTGAATGCCTCGCAGAATTTTATACAGGTGGTGGGTGTTATTCTCAGGGCGTCTGGCCTGGCAGCGCTCGCCGTCCCATAGTCGTACAGCGAATGCTGTCAATTCGACCCATTCCGCATCTCTTGGAACACATATCTTACAATATCCATGCATGCTGCAGTCCCTACTCTTATTCTCGATCGTCTCGTTTCCATCCAGGCCCCCCTCACGGCGCACCATCTTACGGCGCACCATCTTACGGTGCACCATCTTCCGGCGACACGACCGTCCGGATCTGCACGCCGTGCCAGCTCTTGACGACATCCCCGAGGGCAGCGTTGACCATGCGCTGCTGCTTGAGGAGAGTCTGGCCGCGGAAGAGAGGCGAGGCGATCTGGATGGCGTACATGGAGCCGCAGCCGCCCGAGACGTCCTGCACCAGGACGTGCGTCGGGGAGAGCTTGGAGGCGAGGAGGGCGGCGATGTCGCGCTCGGCGGGCGTCATGGAGCTTTCCGAGTCTGGGTCCTCCTCCGCGGCGGGGAGGGCGGAGCGGAGGCCGCGGCTGGAGGAGAAGAGGCGGACCGCTGGCGGCGAGGCTTGGGAACGAGGTGTTGATCGCGGCGGCGGCAAGGCGGTTCTGCTGAGGGGGCGCATCGCGCCGAGGAGGATGCGCGGGGCGCGCAGGGCGGCGCGGCAGGATGGGCAGATCATGGCGGACGAGGGCGAGGCTGCGCGATAGGACAATGAGCTGGGGGCCGTGCTGGCTGGTGATGTCAATGGTTGGCGTTGACGAGCGAGGTGTAGGGAATTATTCATCGGCGCGAGACCCCTGCCATCGTGACCTCGGGCCGAGGATTTGCCGGGGCTGGCGGGCGCCTCGACGCGGTGTCTGCTCCGATGCCCGGAGCCAAGGTTCGCGGTTGGAAAATTGAAGGTTTGATTCCCGCAGTTACGAGATGGCAGTATTTGCGATGGCTCGAGGGTGGGTGCAGAGGCGAGTCTGGGGTTCGGAATTGGGAGTAAGCGGTTGTCTCAATTCACGGACGTAACCTTGTGCATGGATCTTGTAAGTGGAGCGTCAAGGCGTAACGCAATTGTTCAACGTTCTGGGGTATATAATGGAGGAAGGGAATTTACAATCAATATGAACAGGCAGTAAGACTGTTCTGAATTGAATACCTATGTAAAAGATTGCTGGCCATGCCGGCATGAGCAACTGAACATTCAAGGTGCGACAGTGTCGCCACATGTACTCTGTTCCGGTATATTCGACAGGCGCAACGCTCAGAACAGCCAAGGATTATCAAAATTTACTCAATTGGATGATCTAACGTAGATGTCTAGAAGGCGCAAGGGAAACCAAAGTTCGATCTCCGGTCTATTAGAGTTTCATTCTTGTGAAGCCGCACTGTCATCAGTGCTTGGGACGGTCGAAAGGCGACAGCGGCCGTTCTTCTCGACGCAACCAGCGCCCCAGGTTCTTCGGATACTGCCGGTTGATCTGCACAAGAGAGCCCGGGGCATCTTAGCTGCCCCTGGCTAACTTGAGCCGTCAAAAAGGTTGTGTTAGTTTAGCTTAAAGCCGTAACAGCACCTGCATACACCACTCTTTGATGCGGGGAAATCTGTCCCACTGCGGAGGAGGAGAGGGGAAACATGTTTGCCAAAGGGACAGGGAGGACAGGATGCTGTCCAGTCGGCTGCCAGTATCTGTTGATCACCGGCGGATGCAACTCCAGCACGTTCGGATGAGCTCGCTGCACACCTCTTCGGTGTAAAAAGGTTAGCCTTCGGCCGATCCGGAAACCAGCAGTTTATCGACGGTTTTAGAGCGTCAAACTAGATGCGACTGGCAAGATGCGAGTTTGTTCGGGCACGCAACCCTTCCGCAACGAGGCCCGCTTTTGCCGGACACGAGCGTGTGTAGTAATAACGTAAGAAGCTCAATTTATGCATGCGGGCCCGGCCGGCCAAGCGTCCGTTGTTTATCTCTCGCCAAACGTCCCGATCCCGGACGGGAAGGAGACCGGGCCCTGCTCCGCCCAAGACCCATTGGCGAGTAAGGGGAAAGAGAAAAAAGGTCCGGACTTTGGGGGTGCCAGGGGCAAGAGTGCACCTGTGAGCACTGAGATGCCGAATCCGGGGTAGCGAGGAGCCCAGCGACAGGCTCACTGCAGGATGCGTATGAGTACCCGTACTCGTATTTACTCATTCACAATTGGGCCAGTACCTCGGGCTGGAGCTCCCTGCTTTACAAGTACAAGTAAGAAGAGATCTGGTAAGTGCAGGGGTTATGGCTGCTAGCGGCGCTACAGAAGTGCCATGGCCGGGTTCCCAGGGGTTTCCACTCTTCTGTCTACTCGAACATGTAGATTCCATTCGGCGCTGCAAAGGTCAGCGGTCGCTATTGAAGACGGATATGCAGGTGTTGTCTCGAATCGGATAGGTTGAAGACTATGTGTCGGATCTTGCGCTCACAAGACATTGTCATGCTGTCTCACCCTTGACGCAAGAGGGGCCGACTGTCAGAGTTACGGTGTGTGTGCAAAGTCTGATGCTCTTGGCTGTCTCTTTGCAAAAACAAAGACAGGGAGTGATGATCGATCAAGAAGAGGGCGCATGGTGTTGGGCTCGCATGCGAGCTGACCGGGACAGAGTTGGGGGCCGAGAACTAAAGAGGGGAAGAGTCGGTAGGTTCCGGTGCGGACGTATACGTGCTCGTACTCGCTATTGTCTACTGACGACCGGCTGGTCGTACGGGACACATGCAGTGCACACACCTACCTATTACATCTCGTGGCCCGTCCTTTCGTCGGGCGCCCGGGGCGCATGGCCTCCGGCGCGCGCACGCGTGACGGGCTGACGAACTGCCGCCGCGGCAGGGCGCCGCCAGACAAGATGCAGCGCGTTCCACCTTACTAAACGAGGCAAAGAAGCCGCGCCGTTTATCTGCCAAGGTGACGGATCTGGCGCCAAGAGACAGGGGCAATTGTCGCGGCACGGCGAGATGAAGGGGCAAGCGAGGGAGCAAATGCGACATTGGTTCCGATTGCGGCGGGCAAGCTTGTCAAGGGTCTGTCGTTGCGACCTCCGAGGAGCCCGTGTGTGTAAGAGAAGGGGAGAAACATCGAAAGGGGCGCGCGCTCCGGCCCGCGGCGAGAGTCCCGCGAAAGCTGGAAGCAATGGACGGGTGAAGCAGCTTTGTACGATAAGGTGGTAGAAGCTAGAAAGGTGCCTTGCCTTAGAGCCGGGAGCCGCAAAGTCAATCGCCTGTGCCGTGGTGGACAGGGGTCCGATGGCGCGAGACCCGTGCTAGTTTATTGTCACGATGCGTCCAATGATGCTGGAGTGAACAGAAGGACATTGTGCCGTCTGTGGTGGCTGAACCAAGTGTGGCAGCTCACGAGCTTGAGATCAGGGAATCAAGCATGTCATGAGACGGATAGTTCGCAGGTGATGAATAAGGATCGAGAATGGGTACCTTGTACGGAGTGCAATGGTGATCGGCTCCGCCTTTGCTGTCCGCAGCTGCAGTGAGCCAGCCGCAGAAGCATCGAATCCAGCCGCACGAGAAAGGCACCGCACACCAGCGCAAGACAGGAGCGCCCCGGCCGTGTCCTTGTGCGATGTGAATGGTTGCCTTTTTCGATGCTCGTTGCGAGAGGCTGGCTGGAATCAGCATTGAGAGGTTGGAAGCTCGAGCGTGTCACGCATGCATAACTTTAATGTTAGCGGAGGGCCTTCCCGCATAACGACTCATGACCGCGCCCTTAAGAGAGACAAGTGCGCGTGCTCTTTACGAATACTCCGTCTAAGCCTTCTGATAAGTCATGGCCCTGGCAATAAGCCATGCGACTGCAGCGTGCCGCTTTGTCGTTGACCGGCCGCTTGTTGAAGAACAAGCCACCGACACATCGCTGGCTGCTCCGATGTCTCTTCTCCGCAGGCCGGGTGATCCCCAAATCAGGCTGCTTGCGAGGCCAGCAGACCCGCCAATCTTAATCACAAAGTTCACGCTGGCTCCCACTTTTTTCTCCAACTCGTTCCCTGACGGCTCCCCCCCTTGCAACGCGGCGGGGTTGAATCTGTGGCGCCCCCCCCTTCTGGAGGGGACCTGACGCTTGCCCGATGCGGTAGGTGTGCGAGGCTTGTCTCCGTCGACTTCGCGTTCGAGAGCTGGAGCTGCTTCGCGGTTCCTGACCGAGGAGGGAAGCTCGCAATGCTCGGGTCGTAGTCGAACGATGGCGGAAGACAGACAGGTCGGCCGGGAAGCAGTGCCAGTGTCTGCGCTTCGAATATCGGTTTTCTGTGGCGAGCATCCGGCAGCTCGACTACGTTGACCGATTGGCCCGTTCGTTTTATGCCGTTTGCCGGCTCTATCTGTGCCGCGCTCCCTCTACTGATTAGCCCTCCGTCGGACAGTCGATCAAGTGACTGCGAGTATCGCATCCTGTCCCTCTCATGTCTCTCCACAGTCGACCATGAACCCCTGTCGTCCCCTCGTGCTTCTTCCGTCTCTGCCCTACGGACCTGCCCGTACGGCACAAGTGCGTCAAATACACTGCCACCATGATGCTCTTCGGTTCGCAGACGGGTGGGGAGACGAGACCCTGGACCTGGCCGCTCCGGGAGCCGGCCTTGCTGCGATGCGACCTGGCGAAGAGCCAAGATGTCCATTGGTGGGCGTTGGCGCGGGACATGGTCCTTACTCGCTGCCCGCTGACCGGCATGGCGTCTATGCATACGTCGATGCTTGTCTCTATCTGGCGCTGGCGAGGCCGAGGACGGCGAGGACGGAGAGCGCCCAGCTGACGACATGAACGGCGATATATAGAACGGCCGGGAGCCCGGCCTCGCTACCGAGGGCTTTCTTCTCCTCTCTCTCGGCTTGTCCTGGGATCCCCGTCTCCCAGTCCTTCACTACTTGCCTCTCGTCCCTTTCGTTCTTTTCGAGGCGAGACCCAAGGGGAACACAAGCACAAGACGCCGAGCTTCATTCAAACCTCTCGTCGCCATGGTGCGCTCATCGCTCATCGCGTCGCTGGCTGCCGCCGCCTCGACTGCGCTGGCAACCCAAGCTTCGCACAATGTCATCCCCGGCGCCTACATCTTTGAGCTTGAAGATGGCCATGTAAGTCAACACGGTCACGGCCAGCTACATCAACAATACAGTCACCGCGGGCCTCCTTTCCAGACCGAGTTTCCTTGCTGACACAGGCGCTAGGATGCCAATGCGCTCTACAAAGCCGTGGACAAGGAGGGCACGACTCGCATGAAGCTCGACTTCGAGCTCTTCAAAGGTGTCTCGGTGCAGATCAATGACGTGGCAAAGGCCGACGAGAAGGCTGCCAAGATCGCCGCCCTGCCCGAGGTCAAGAACGTGTGGCCGCTGCAGTTGTACAACATGCCCAACCCGCGCGTCGAGTGGATCGGCACCAACCCCAAGGAGCACTTTGGCGACGTCCAGAAGCGCGCTCCCGCGAACGAGACCGAGGACACGTTCTCGCCGCACGTCATGACGCAGGTTGACAAGCTGCGGGCCAAGGGCTTCACCGGCAAGGGCATCAAGATTGCTGTCATCGACACGGGTGTAAGTCATCGGCGCGCCTCGCTCACGAGATGGAGCTCTCCAAGAACGGGAGCCATGGGGCAAAGCTAACTTACATGCTCTGGGAAACAGATCGACTACAAGCACCCAGCCCTCGGCGGCTGCTTCGGCAAGAAGGAGTGCCTCGTCTCTTTCGGCACTGATCTCGTCGGTGACGACTACAACGGCAACAACACTCCTCACCCCGACGATGACCCAATGGACTGCGCCGGCCACGGCTCCCACGTCGCCGGCATCATCGCCGCCCAGCCCAACAAGTTTGGCTTCACCGGCGCGGCTCCCGACGCCACACTCGGCGCTTACCGTGTCTTCGGCTGCAAGGGCCAGGTCAGCAACGACGTGCTCATCGCCGCCTACAACAAGGCCTACCAGGACGGCGCCCAGATCATCACGGCGTCCATCGGCGGGCCCAGCGGCTGGTCCGAGGACCCTTGGGCCGTGACCGTCTCTCGCATCGTCGACAAGGGCGTCCCCTGCACCGTCTCGGCCGGCAACGAGGGCGACCACGGTCTCTTCTACGCCAGCGGCGCTGCCGACGGCAAGGGCGTCACCTCGGTGGCGTCGTTCGACAACGTCCTGACGCCTACCTTGCTCTACCACGTCAACTATACCATCGACGCCGGCGACAACGTCCAGTTTGGCTACGCCCCCGCCGAGCCCGAGGCCTGGGATGGTGTGACGCTCGACCTCTACGCCACGAGCAAGGACGCCACCGTGAAGGACGATGCCTGCAGCGCTCTGCCTGACAGCACGCCCGACCTGAGCAAGAAGATTGTCCTCATCCGCCGTGGCTCGTGCGCCTTTACTCAGAAGGCCGCCAACGCGGCCGCCAAGGGCGCCAAGTACATCATGGTCTACAACAACGTCATCGGCGCGCTGGCCATGGACCTGACCACCGTCCCGCAGATCTTGGCCGGCGGCATGGCGACCAAGGAAGTCGGCGAGACCTGGGTCAAGGCTCTCAACGCCGGTAAGAAGGTCACTCTGAAGATGGTCAGCCGCGAGAAGACGGATAGCGAGCTCAACGCCGTGCCCAACAACTCCACCGGCGGTTCCCTCAGCACTTACACCACCTGGGGCCCGACTTGGGAGATGGACCTCAAGCCCCAGATCGGATCCCCCGGTGGCAACATCCTGTCCACTTACCCCACGGCCCTCGGCGGCTACGCGGTGCTGTCGGGAACCTCCATGGCCTGCCCCCTCACGGCAGGCATCGTCGCCCTCATCGCCGAGGTGCGCGGCACGTTCGATCCCGCCACCATTGACAACCTCATGTCGTCCAACGCGAACCCGCAGCTCTTCAACGACGGAAACAAGTTCTACAGCTTCCTCGCCCCGGCCGCCCAGCAGGGCGGTGGCCTGGTCCAGGCTCACGACGCCGCCTACGCCACGACGCTGCTCGAGCCTTCGGGCCTGTCCTTCAACGACACCCAGAACTTCGTCAAGTCGCTCAAGTTCAAGATCAGCAACAAGGGCAAGGAGGAGATCACGTACAAGCTCTCCCACCAGCCCGCCGTCACCATGTACACGCTGGCCAAGGACTCCATCTACCCCGCTGGCTTCCCCAACGAGCCCGTCGAGGGCGTCGCGGCGCTCAAGTTCAGCCAGGACTCCGTCAAGATCGCCCCCGGCGGCTCGGAGACCATCGAGGTGGCCGCGACTGCGCCCACGGGCCCCGACGGCAAGCGCCTGGCCTTGTGGTCGGGATGGGTCAAGGTCAACGGAACCGATGGTACCACTCTCTCCCTCCCCTACCAGGGCCTCACGGGCTCGCTCCATGAAGCGACTGTGCTGGGTCCCAAGGACACCTGGATTGCCCTCTCGACGGACAAGGACCTCAAGCCCGTGACCGCCAACCAGACCTTTTTGATCCCAGGGCCCGGCAACGCCGACAACACCACCTCCGACCTGCCCGCGCTCGTCATCAACCTGGCCCTTGGCTCGTCGTTCCTCCGCGCCGACATTGTGCCCATGACGACCTGCCCGCCCAAGAACCTGACGGTGGAGCGCTTCGGCATCAAGACGATCGGCCAGCCCTACGGATGGCCACAAAAGTACGCCACCCGCGGTCCCGGCCCCTACCCCTGGGACGGCCGCCTCGACTCGGGCAACTACGCGCCCCCCGGCAAGTACAAGTTTGTGGTGCGCGCGCTGAGGATCTTTGGCGACGCCAGCAAGGAGACCGAGTTTGACGTGAGCGAGTCGCCGGCGTTCAAGATCAAGTACGAGTAGGCGGCGATGCTTGGGGCGGAAGGCCGTAGCCTAAAGGTGGAGGGATTGGGAACTGAGGATGAAGAAACGAAACTTGAATGCTCCGTTTGTGTAGATAATTTAATTTAGCTAAAGAGCTGGTTTGACTCTGAAATCTGAAAATTGGTTCAACAAGCACGTCTAATAGTTGCGAAGTCTTTGAGTGACAGGTTGTGTACTTTAAGCTTTCATTAGGGGTTAGCTTTTACATGTACGCTAGGTCAATTTTGCCCATCAACCATAAAGACAGCGGATCAGCTCCTGTCAACTGCCAAGCCATAACAGACTTTCCCTTCTTAGACTATATCAGAAGAGAGTCCCGTAATAACTCAGTTACGAGTGGCGTACACATCAGGGTTTTGTCAAGTTGGGCGGTATTGATGTGGGGATACGTACAATCGCATTCGTTGAGCCTGCGATGGGACGTCATCGTGCGAAAGTAGGCTGCGGGGTAGGTTGCTACGGGATGCAATGCGGCATGAGAGATCAAATACGTAAGACTTGTTATAAGGACTATGGGAATTTGTAGTTCTGCCATATGTCTCATGCCACTTCCACGCTCGCGTCAATTCCAGCACGCGGTCCGGCTCCGGTATAAGCCGCCATGCACGCCCGTTGCATCATCTTCTGTCTCGTCGTCCCCACCGTTGCAGCCGCCCACTTCAACACGGCCCCGCTGCCTGAGCTCCACGCGCTGCTGCCCCGGCGGACCGGCTCGGCTTGTCCCCCGCAGAAAGAGTGCGTATCAAACACCGCCGGCACCGACACCGCAGAGCCCACGCCGCCACCGGAGATACGGTCTGATCTCGCCGTTATCGTCGAGACCCCTCGCGGCTTCACTTTGCCACTGAGCGCGGCCTGAGCAGTTGTACGAGCCACTGTTATGAGTTCGAGGCCGTGCACAAAGCAGCTGGACCTGGCCCTGGTCCGCTGACAACTTCATTGTCGCGGTGGCTGTAATCGCGAAATGGCCCTTTTGCGGGTGAGCTTTGCCCATGGGTAGCATTTGGGCTCGCGTTGGTCACAGCCGTCGAACCTGTGCTCGGCATATCCCGATGTTGGCTGGTCAAGGCACCATCGAAGATGCGAGGGAGGCATACGCTTTGAGGGTGCCGGGGGACTGTGAACACATCGTTGAGGGAAGAACAGGCCTTCCTGGAAACATGTTTGACTCGTTGCGCCCCTACGTAGGACTTCATATCGAATATACCTAGGTACTCAATGGCTTAGATACAACGGTGTTTTTGTCTCCAACTGCTTTACACGCGTGTGAAGAGTGGTGCAGGCTAGTCCAGCACTCCACCCGCATCCACAGCTCCGGCGGAATGGGCTTGTCGCATGCAGGCTTATCGTGAAATACGAGCAGGATTCGACGTTACACGCCGTTGGCACGGTGGCCTTTTGATGAAACATGACCCAGTTGATGCATTTGGCTGGGAATTGCGGCCGGCGCTTTCAAATACGGGTACGGAGTGATACTCCGGAGCACTTGATGCGAAGCAAACGGCAGCAGGAGGGAGCAAGAGGGAGCACGTGACCGTCATCCCGCTCTGGCACGTGACGTGAGTGGGATCGGCCGTGCGAGGCCATCCTCATTGTCTCATTGGCCCAGCAGGCTGCGTTTCAATCGGCTCCTACCAATGGGACCGTCTCGGCGTTTGCGGCCCAGGCCAGGCAGCAGCATTCGGTGCCCCTTTGGTGGGCGCGGGACCCCCGCGCGCCGCGAGCGACACCCACAATGGGGCCGAGTCGCTGATATCAACCATGCATGGATGCCGTAACCCTCGGACAGGCAGCCAGATAACCGTCCACCACTCGGGACCATCAGCCGGCGCAGGCTTTCTTCTTCTCAGTCTGCGACGTGTTGCCTAGTCTGTCTCTGTTCCCTGAGACCTGGCCGCGAGGCTGCAGCGAAAACGTGCGCGCTCGCATTTCCTCGCGCGTTGCGTCCTCATCATCTTCATCCTGGACTCAATTGAGAGCCGTCCTCCGCTAACCATGCGCTGCTGCGAAGCCCTCCACTGGTAAAGCTCGCGGCCCGTTGACCTCGTCGCGTTTTTGGCACCGCATAGCCAAGGGTCGTCGCTGGTGACTGGGCCAGATTGCTCGGATTCCATCTCCAGCGCCTTGACCTGAACTTGACGGCTTCACTTATACACCCGCTCATACCACTTCTCATCTGAGCGCTTACCGCCTCACCACCATGGACTCATTTCTCCCCATGGCCGGCTTCCAGCTGCCCTTCCAGCGCCGCCTCAGCCGCCTCTACAATGACACCAAAAAGTCGACCGACTTCGTCAAGGGCCCCGTCCCTAGCGAAGATGACCCTGAGATCAAAGGGCTGCATCGCAAGCTGCGCATCCAAAAGGACCGCCTCGTCACCTGGGGCCTCGAGTGGTCCGATCCGAACCAGGCCGCCGAGATCGACGAGTCGCTCTCCAAGGCCGGCCTCAGCGAGGTTGTCGGCAGCATCATGTCCACCATCAAGGATATCCTGGCCGAAGCCGAACCACTTTGGTTGAGCTCCAAGCGCGTCGTCGAGGGCAACCCTACCTCGCCGGACCGAAAGCCGCCGCTGGTTCAGTGGGACAAGGGCCGCTTCGAGGATCTCGTTCGCGACCTGACGGCCTCCATCGACACACTCTACGACTTGTCGCGCACCCGCTCATCTTCCGCAGTCCCGCGGCGCACGTCCAAGACCACGTACAAGGGCTCATCGGCAGGCGACGAGTTTCGTCCGTTCGAGTCAAGTCGCATGCAGACACCCCAACACATCGATGCGCAGACCCTGACGCACCTACGACCTATGAAGCGTGATGATGGCCAAGCCTCCCTCCGAGAGGTTGTCTTCATGAGCAAGACGGCCTACTCGGAGCTAACCCAAGGGACGACTCGTGAGCCGTGGGCACCGCTTCTGCTAGAGTACGCTGCGTTCGACCCCATCTACGCCACGACAGGTATCATGCCTCCTATGGCTCGCTTCGAGAAACTGTCAGCCGGGCTGCAGCAGGACCCCCAGCGCGCTCCAGGTACCTGGACAGGTCTACCTCGTCTTCTCGGCTATTTTGAAGATATGGACAACTCAAGACTGGGCCTCGTCTACCGGTTCCCGCCATCTTTCAATGCTGTGTCATTCGAGCGACTTACTCAGAACCCGCTTTACAACCTTCCAACTCTAAACGATCTCTTGTCCCGGCCTGACTCGGAACCCTTGCTCGAGTGCAAGTTCAAGCTCGCCCACAATCTTACAAATACCATCTTCGACATGCACGCCCGTGGCGTTACCCATGGTAACCTGAGTGATCGCAATGTTTCATTCTGCGACGCAACCACCAAGGAGAATGGCGTCGCCGATGGAATGGTCGATGTTCGACGCCCACTCATTTCGTCCTTTGATCTTTTTGCAGAGGGCGATTCCGTCGTCGATTTCTCGCTCTGGAGACATCCCCTGGACCCTCGCAGCGCCCACACATCCCCATTAACCAAGTCTACCGATGAGCGCGTCCTCGAGCTTTATTCACTAGCTTTGATTCTGCTTTCAATCGGCCTCTGGACCAAAATTGAGACCATCACCCCTGAATTGACGGCTCCGGCTGCCGATTCTCTTTTCAATCGACTTGCTGTCAAGTGCGGCAGCTTGTACATGAAGGCTGTGAAGGCCTGCTGGCAAGCCACTGACGAGGAAGCCTCCGGCAACGCTGGCGGTGAGGCCCTCCTCTCCGCCGTGCAGGTGCGCGTGAGCCGGTATCTGGAGGCTTGCTGTATCCTGGATGGTGTCAGCGGGCTGGAGGAGCGACTGACACAGGAGCTGCACAAGGCTGGCTCTGACAATCGACAGCCCGCCGGATCTTCCATAGACAAAGATGCCAAGCCCCCGCTTAACTTTCCTAGCGATATGAAAGTGGCAATTCAAGAGCCTGCCATGCCCAAAGAAGCGCGGGAATTGGCCTCAGGAGATGTCGATGACGGTATTACCTCACCTCCTCCCTACAAAATGCCACCAACTAATCTCTCTTCAGATGCCCATACAAAGGCGACCAAGCCTGAGACCAAGATACGCCTCTATCCGCATGTCTCCCTCTCACCGGATGTGATTGAGAAGTGGAATACCCTCCTCATGCCTCAGGTGAACCAAGCTCTTCGACACTTTTACCGCAAGCATCCCGAGTCGGTTGAAATCTCACTCGAGTCGGTTGGGACAAGCCCCCAAAAGACGCAGCCCACAGTGTTAGTGGTCTGCACATCAGTCGGCAAAGTCCGCGCCATCTTGAAGAAGCGGCTGGGTGACTTGTTTGACGGGACCACTGGGTTTGCACTCAAGGTCTGCAGAGGCCATGTGATTCGATCGCGCAGGCAGACGAATCCTGTCAAGCGATCGATGGCTGTAGCAGACTCAAACAAATCAGATGCCGGCGATGAGGATGTCGAGGCCGTCAACCCTGAGTATCAAGAGCAGCCGGGCAATGGAGCCAGCATCGGAGCCTGGATCGGAGATCGCCACTTGCCTCCCGTCAGCTTCGGCGGATTGGTAATAGTTGACGACAAGCCGTATGGTATGACGGTGCATCATATGCTCGACGATCCGGATCGCGACCTTGCCCAAGCGGAAAATTTGCGCAGCAGCGCCATGCCCGACCGGGATTGGTATGCCGAATTCGCCGCAGGGAGCAGTGGCGAAGAAGACTTCTCCTACGAGCTTTCTGATACCGAGTCTGAACCGTATTCCGAGACTGATATTACAAGCGACTACGATGACGATGAAGATGAGGACGAATTCGAGCGGGGAGACATTCCAGGTGTCGAGCCGGGCTGTGGTGACGGCTATATTGTCACCCAGCCCGCCTTGGACGATGTGGAAGACGGCTTCTATCCTTGTGCGGAAACTGCGGATGAAGATCACCTTGATTCATTCAGCCTGGGCCAGGTGTTTGCGTCGAGCGGCATCCGTCGCAAGCAAGCCAACGGCTTGGTGCACGAGGTGGACTGGGCCTTGTTCGAGTTTGCTGACGGGCGTCTGCCAGAGGACAACCACATTCCTTTTGCTGACGAGGCGACGCTAAAAGGACGAGTGCATCCTGGCAAGAAGGACGATGTGACGCTGCGTCCGACAACTGTTGCACCATTCTCGTCCCTCCCTGGCATGGAGGTCCAATGCATGGCGCGGACGAGCGGCCTGCAGGTCGGACAGATCCTCCCAGCTTTGACCAGCGTCAAAATCTATGGTCGCACATCGCCCAGCCACACGTATCAGATTACCAGCGTGCCGCCATCGACAGCTGAAGGGGACTCGAATTGCAACAGTGGCATTCCAATGGGCATCCCGGGGGACAGTGGCGCCTGGGTGGTTGACCGTCAGGAAGGACAGCTCTGCGGGCACGTGTTGGCATGGAGCCAGCGGAAGCATGTTGCCTACATCTGCCCCATGGATGTGCTTCTCCTCGATGTCGCGCAGACGCTGGAGGCTGCCGAAGTCAAACTTCCCGGGGGCGAGCCTATTGTGACTCTCGCCAACTTGAATGAGCGCGCAAGCTCTAAAAGACAGGCTGTGGCCGAGAACGAGGAGGATCTGGACAACTCCGTCGACGAGGAAGAGGAGGATGACCTCCCGCCACCCCTCATTGATACCGCCGCGCGTGCGAACCGTTCACCGACAGCCAGCTCGTCGAGCGTCCATAGTCTCAGCAGGAGCAATCACGGATCCTCCAGCCCGGTGCGATCCGAGCCCTCCAGCGAGCTTCGGGGGCTCGCATGCAGATTGGACGAGTTGAGCATTGGCAGGACTCGGAGGATTGGCATCAATTGAGGGCACAGCAGGATGGAAGTCAATCGTTCATGTTACTGTGGAAATAAACGGCGGTCTTTGAATACCCTTGGATTTGACATGTGTATCGCATTCGCTCGGCAGCGTTCAAGGGGAAATTAGGAGGACTGAAGCGGGAATGCACGCCGTCGAATGCTTTATTAGCACGTTCTTGAATGAATCTCATGACATGACTACATGAAGTCTTCCTCCCAGTTGGCATCCCGATCCTGATTGCTCGTTGAAGCCATATTTTCCTCCGTGAACAGCTCGTCGTATGCATGGTCCTTTTGCCACTTCTTCTCCTGCCACTCCTTGGCCTGCTTGGCTTCTTCCTTTCGCTATTTATTACCAAAGTTAGCGCGTGCTAGAGTGCAGGGTTGTAAATGCTCGTGTGCCTGGCGAAGCGTGCTCCGTTGCAGGCAACGAGCATCTTGAAATGCGAGCCGGCAAAGGGCTGAAGAGGGACCAGCTACTAACCCTTTGTTGCTGTGCTGCCTGGTCGCGGCGGCGCAGCTCCTTTAGGCGGTCGTCGCGCTCCGATTTCAGATCCGGCTTCTTCTCGACCTTGGTCTTATTGAGGCGATTGACGATGGGATTCTCCCGTTGGGCGACGAGCACGCGCTTGACCTGTTTCGATCAGTCAGAGTGCGGTAGAGAGCTGCCTGGAGATGAGCTGACGTACCTTGCGCGGGTCCTTGAAGCTGACCTGGCCGACATCCATGGAGCCATCTTTTTTGAGGTTAGACCACGGCGTATAGATGATGGTGACGTTGTCCTTTTTGTTGCCTGCGGCGCACGTTAGCCCTTTGCTTCGGAGGAGAAATGCTTGGAAAGGGACTAGAAGCTTCGCACCCTCGATGGAGTTTGCCTTTGTTAGTTGAGCGAGGTCGGTGATGAGATCCTGAGGGAGGGCTTCCCAGGACTGGCCTTCTTGCATGCGAAGGTAGATGTGGGCGCTAGAGAGTTTGTCGACGTGGAACTGAGTTCTCTATCAGCTAAGATAACCGCGACGTGCACATCAAACTGTCATACCCTGGGAGCATGTGAGCAATGGACCAAGTTGAGAGCCGCGGTCGGCGACGCAGATGGCACTCACCAGACGTCCTCATCCCAGCCAAACTTGATCAGGTCCTCATCTGGCGCATGTCAGGAAGCTGACGGAAAGGAGTTCGGCGTATGGAGGCGGAAGATATTGCTCACTCTCAAACTTGTCCTTGCCGACATAGATGAAGCCCTTCGGCTCGACGACGCTCGATGTGTAATAATACACCATCTTGCCGCTCCTTGCCCAGCCGTGCGCACGCTCGAGCGCCGTTCGTAGAGAGTCGAAAAGACTGTTGTGCTGGTAGCTGGTTTTTCTACACCTTTCCGGGCTGTGCCATCCAACGACGACCTTTTGCAACGGCGTCTTGAAAGGATCATGAGAGGAGAAATTGGTGGTTGTGAGCTGGCCGGGAAAAATACATCATGGTTAACATTTTCCCGGCGCTATGTCATGTTGAATGTGTGCACTCTTGGTTAGCGGCGATAGTCTGTGAGTACTGTCATTAGGTTCACGTGACCAGTGAGCCACCAGGCGATGCTTCCAGTTCGCGGCGCAGCATCAATTATAATGCCTTCTATGCTAATGGGCTTCCACGCAATCCGCCTGTATACACTTGTCTCAGCATCGACCGGTCGGGCTCCAGTCCAGCGCAATTGTTAACGTCAAGGCTGGAAACGCGCCATACCATCCTTATCGCGAGACATCGCGAGTCAAATGAATCCGAGGGGTGACAAGAGCGCAGAGGCTACGGTCACCTTGGTCTACATCAATTTTGCCGTGCTCAGAAGGTGGTGGGCGCCTGTGCTCTCGGACCTCCTCCTAGTGATGGCGTCGGCCCTATCGAAAATTATGATTCGGAAAGGTTGGCTGCTAGACTCGTCAATGTCTCAGCAGCCACGTCGCTCCTTGATGCCCTTGGGACAGGCTCCAGTCCGCACCGTCTGCACCATTGACAACCAAGTTCGGCTTCCTGTGACATTTTTCACCCTCTTCAAAATGTGATGTTGTACAAAGTATGGACGCACCCTTTGACTGCCGCCGTATGTCAAGGAGCGCAGTCCCGATGGCCGATGTATGTCGGAACATTTGAAGCCTCGTGGGGTAAGTGTGGTGTCACGACTGGACTCTGGATCATGGTGATACAACCTGACCTACCTGCAATATCTCGCGCCGATTACCACCTCAGAACACTCACCACTTCCCTTCACTGACTGAGACTTCGTGTAAAGAGCGCTGTCAATTCAAATGCCTGAACGCTGCAAGTCTGCTTCTATCTCGGCCGCCAATAGGTATCATCCTCTAAGATCAACTGGGCCAGTATGTGGGGGGGTTTGTGTAAACCATCATAGCTTGCTTGGCGCTCTATAACAACGCTTCGAAAACACACCACTCAAACCAAGCCGACGTGACAGTCTCCCTATGGAGACGAGGGCATGGGAACGCCTGCATCCCGAGCCCGGCGAACAAGGGAGCGCTCTTCAACAGCTGGCAATTGTGTCAGCGTTTGTATTTTTGATGTCGCAACACAGGCAATCTTACATGGGCTTTCAGAAGCAATATCCGCATCGAAGATGGACACGGACCTTGTGACGAGCTGCTCAACCAACGTGGCCCCAGAATAGTCTCCAGGTACGAACTGGTAAAGGTCCACGCGGATCGCGTATGTCCCCGGCTGCGATATGGACAGGTCTGCAAAGGAAAACACATGCGACGCTGGAGCCGCCTTAGATCCGGCAATTTCGAAACTGCTAGCGGCCTTGGTGCCTTCGAGGAGGCCGTCAACCACCGAGCCCCCTCGATCAAGAAGCACCGCAGTGGCAAAGTAGTCGGCGTTGGCATCACCTTCCCGCCCCGATTGCGTCGCCACGATAGGCGGATATAGATATACTCCAACCTGTGCGCGTTTCGGGGGCTGAACGCCAATGGTGATGTCTGCCATGATGATGGAAGGGTGGTGTCGTTCTTGAGTGGTGCGATGGTGAGTCCTCCTTGTTGACTTGCAGTCAAGTTTGGTCGGCATGGCGGCTTCTTGATATAGCCCTGAAAGACTTGCGCCGAACGTTCGCCGTCGCGCCTCCTCTTGCAACACCTAATGGATCGGATCCCGTCGTTGGCTTATCCTTGTCGGGTATGAAAATCCAAGCACCGATCCAGCCTTGCGTTCACCGGTCTGTAATCAGAGAGCGACGATCGGAGAGCACTGAAACTTTGCGCTACCCGACCCTTTTCGCAGCAAGATTGGTGCGACGAGATATGAGCGAGCAATGGACCGATGATTGTCCCTTAGCGGTGAGACGCAGAGAAAGGGCAGCGTGGCTGAGGCTTCCGGCTTCTGAACGGAGGAACAACTGTCGAGAGTAGAGGCAGCGATGATACGAATCCGATGACAAACCGGCCTTTGAAGATGTGAACGGTCCAGCGCGAGAGCCGACTGGGCGGCGATCATATATCTGTGCAACGAGGCGGCGTCCGGACCCGCAGGCTAAATGCCCGGAAAGGGAAGTCTCCTCTCACGGCATTGGTCGACGAGAGTCATACCATGCTTCGGAGACGACTCGCACCGACGCTCGTCAGATTGATGAAGCCAAGTCATCGTCAGCCCTGGCGATGATTTTTGGTCCTTTGTCTCGCTTGACAGGGCAGGCCATGGCCCCGTCCAAGGGTCGTCATCCCCTGCAACCGGCCAATGGTCGTGCGTGCCGGGATCAAGAGCAACGGCGCACGGGTTCCAGCCCAGCGGATCGGGACGCTTACTCTTAAGTTAGTGGACGATCAGTAATCTCTCATGGGCCGTTGGGTCGTATCGAGCTAGTTGTAGACCTTGGATCTCAATGATGGACCGGGAACCTGCCCGCGGCCTGATCTATCATTTGCGGGGACCTCCGGGCGAGCCTGTCTGAGACGCGAGATGGGTCACGAAGTATTGGAACCAACAATGGAGCGGCCAAATGTCCCCATAGAGTGCATTCCAAAGCCCACGAGCAGGGCGAGGGAAGAGCTTGCCACTCCGCCGAACCAATGGGCATTGTTCCGGGGCTCCAGAGTCTGAGGGCAGTGAGCCGGATGGGGCGCGCGAAGAGGTGACATCTGTGCGTGCACGCCCCCGTGGCCTGCTCTTCCCTCGCGAGGGAACAACAAAAAGAGCCCTGAAGCCGTCTACTGCCCTCGACTACTTTGTTTTATCGTCGCTCTTGATTGTGGAAACACAGTAATATGCCAAAAACGGTCGGGAAAAGCAACGACAAGTTGCAATCCAGTGCTGTCGCAGCCCAATTCCTCTGCGGCAGACCAGATATTCACCGGCGGCAGCCATGCCAAGGCCCGCCATCGATCAATATCTTTAGGAAGCACCGGATCGTGTGCATGCAGAGGCCCGATGCTTGGGGCCTTCCGCCTCGCGCTACACAGGCCAGGGGTTCGCAGGGCGAGCAAGGGCCTGGGATCTGACCCGGCGTGCCGGTGCTGCCGCAGATTTGATGACGACAGTTTGGAGGGAGGCCATCGTTGGCGTGCCCACCGACGTTTCTTTTTCGGCGGCTGTGGTGTCTACGATATTTTTTTGCTGGTATCTTTCCACCAGCGAGTATCCGTATGATCGTCGTCATTGAGCTACAACGTCGCCATCTCAATGGGCTTCGTGTCAGGTCTGGGCTGGCAAATCCGGTGACCTAATAAAGCTTGGCGACAGCGGCAGATGCTTAATGCTGACCTTACACTTTGCATAGCCGACGCCAAGAGGTTGCATGCCATACGTATGTACGATGTAAGGCGTGCAGAACTGCGATCGGCCCAGCCTTGCATATGCCGTGCGCACCAAGTCTCCGTCATTACTGCTTCTGCATGCAGCACGATGTCCACCGAGATAAGCGAAAGGACAGAAGCAGCCACTTTGACAACTTGTCCCCGACACCTGTGTCAGTGGCAGCCAGTGGCACATGCGGGGTCCGTACGGATGTCTCGCGAGCCGCCCGGCCGTGGCGCGGCGAGACAGGCCAGACGAAAGCCTGTCTTACGGCACTGGCTCCGTGCCTGGCGATTGGGCACGGCAAAGTGATATTTCCCAAAGATGTTTCCCCTTGACGAAATCAGGTGCCCGAAGGGGGAAACCACCCCACCACTTTAAGCATTTTGTTGCCGGAGGCTAGCGAAAGAAGTAGTGCTTCGGCTTTCTGGGAGATGTGACAGCTCATAGATCGATGAGGCGCCCAGCGAGGCGCTATCAAGAGGAACGGCTAGCAACTCTCTCGGCCGGTGCGAGAGCGGGAACCGGATGGGAGGAGCCTCGCCTATTTTTTCTTCTTCAGCTCGCACAACGGTTGAAGAATGCGGCAAAAGCAACGAGGGCCGCCCTGTTTCTTCGCGCTATGCTTTTTACGCGTATTCGACCCGACTGCACGCGTCGTGGGGAGTGTGAGCATGTGCTTGGTCAGTTCAGCTGAGTCAATTGGCTCTAGATCTGTTCGGCATTTGCGGTGTATCGAAAGAGCCTAACCACGCGCTGCCAAAGACTTGTTTGCGCGAGAGGGACTCATAAGATGTCCAGGCGCTACGGGTGATGATGGCAGGCACGTCGGATGTCGGAAGAGCCCGAATGTTCCACTCTGGTACGATTTTGGCGCTTTCGGGCTCCATTACCTCTGCGGGTAGTAAATTGTACACGAATGAATGTGCCATGGACGGTGACAGCTTGGAAGGTTGCTTGTCGCCAGATGGACCCAGCAAACATGAAGGCGATCGCCAACCAGCCGCCAACTGGATTCTCGAGAATCAGGAGGACAAGGGCTTGCCGTGGCAGATGATCTGGTCACGTAGCAACGAATGGCTATGGCTGAAGTTGTGAGAGATTGACACGGGATAGAATATTTAAGTGGCAACTCGCAAGGCCATGCCGGTTCTGTATATGTAATTAGAAGGTGGCCTGGAACCCGGGCCTCTGCGCCGAAGGCCGCCTATATATGTAAGCTCCGATGAGTGCGCCGGCTCTCCACCAAACGCCGGCCTCGGAGCCACGGCTTTGAGCTCCAACACAACGCAAAACAAACGTGTATACAGTGATTTAAACGCCGAAGAAAGTACCTGATATTTGTTCGCCGTGAGAGCCTGGCACCGCCAATTTTCCAAGCCCGGTGGCAGCCGCTGCGGAGACGGGTCGCAATATCGACAGCCAATCACCGCACCGTCGTTTCGCACTGCTACCGTACCCGAGGCTCTCCACGAGGACACCCCGCCATGGTGGGGTTCTTCAGGGTCGCGGCTCGCTTGCCTTCACGTCACGTCACGATGCGCCTGTCCAATCCGCTTCCTGACTTCTTGTCTGGAGGTGCCATAACGGACTGGCCGGCTGGGTAAAACAGGCCCGCAGAGGTGGCTCAAGTGGGCAACTGCATGTCTTTCGTGTCTCGAATGCCGGCTGGCCTAACGATCGGGCTCGGCCCCGGGCCAACGTGCATTTTACCAGTGCCACGTCTGCTCGCGGCTCGGCGCCTGTTCTCGTCAACTATAATAAACCCCCCACCTCCAACGACAGCCCAGCGTCCGCGTCTTCGACCAACCGGAAACAGCTTTGCTTCATTACCCGTACGGGCACCGAACTTAGCTTGCTACCACAGCTCTTACGATCTCCGGAGCTTTACGAGTAGCTCTCGCCCTCAAGCACGTCCAAAGCACAGCCGTCCCTTCTCCTCCGCCGCTTCCGCCGCCTCCGCCACGATGGTCGCGCAAGACTTCGAGGCCGTCCTCAAGGGCAAATACCCGGGCAAGTCTCACGCCAAGCGCGTTGTCGACATCATCCGCAGCAAGATCCCCAACGCCAATGGCGTCTTGTACCTCGAGGGTCGCATGACCAAGATGCAGGAGGACAACGACTCCCCCGAGCACTTCCGGTAGGCCTGCCTGGAGCTACACTGCGACGAACCCGTTTTTGGCCGTGTGACTGACGGGTACTTGTAGTCAGCGCCGATACTTCTACTACCTCACAGGCTGCAATCTCCCCGACTGCCACTTTGCCTACGACATTGCGTCCGCCAAGTCAATCCTCTTCATCCCCCCGATCGACCCCGACGATGTCATCTGGTCCGGCCTCCCCGTGAGCATCGACGACGCTCTTGCGAAGTACGATGTCGACGAAGTCAGATACACCACCGATGTCAACGCGACGCTCGCCCATCTTGCTAAGCAGAACCCCGCATCGACCGTCTTTGCCCTCGCCGGCCAGGTCTCTGACAGCATCACCTTTCTCGGCTTCGCCGACAAGGACTTTGAAGCCCTCAAGCGCGCCATTGAGGTATCGCGTGTCGTGAAGGACGAGTTCGAGGTCGCCATGATCCGCAAGGCGAATGTCATTTCCAGCAAGGCGCACAAAGCTGTCGTCGAGCGGGCTCGATCGGCCAAGTACGAGCGCGAGCTGGAGGCTGCCTTCCTGGACGTCTGCGTGGCCCACGGCGCAAAGGAGATGGCTTACCACCCGATCCTCGCTGGCGGAAGGGCCGCAGCGACCTTGCACTACATGGACAACAATGCCCCGCTCGAGGGCAAGCAGAATGTCCTGATTGACGCCGGTGCCGAGTGGGAAAACTACGCTTCCGATATTGTGAGTTAATTGCAGCTTAATGTCTCCCCAAAGATTTTTGCTGACGCTTCTTAGACGAGGACTTTCCCTCTGACTGGCAAGTTTACCAAAGAGTCGAGGCAGATCTACGACTTGGTCTACAAGATGAACATTGATTGTACCAAAATGATCAAGGCCGGCATGCTCTGGGATGACATTCACCTGCGTGCGCACGAAATTGCCATAGAAGGACTCCTGAAGCTTGGAATTCTCAAGGGTGATGCCAAGGAGATCCTCGACGCCCGAACGAGCGCCGCATTCTTCCCCCATGGCTTGGGTCATTTCCTCGGCCTCGATACCCACGACGTCGGAGGCAACCCGAACCCCAACGACAAGGACAAGCTGTTCCGGTACCTGAGGCTGCGCGGCACCATTCCCGCAGGCAGCGTCGTTACCGTCGAGCCAGGCGTAAGCATCCAAGCGTTTTGTTGTCCTTGAAGAAAGCATGCTGACTTTATAGGTGTACTTTTGCGAGTTTATCATCAAGCCGTATCTCAGCGACCCGGTTCACAGCAAGTACATTGACGCTGCCGTGCTAGACAAGTATTGGGACGTAGGCGGTGTTCGGTGAGTAATTTCTTCTAGGGATGACGTCGCGTCAGCATTGGAGCTAACATGTTGGATTTGAAGCATTGAGGACAACGTCCTCGTCACTGAGAACGGGTACGAGAACTTGACGACGGCCGACAAGGCTGCTAGTGAGATTGAGGCCATCTTCGCTAGCTAAAAGTCGATTAGTCCATAGAGACAATGTGAAAAATGAATACAATCTAATGAGCGTAATACAATGAAAGCCTCAAGTAAACCTGCAGGATTATGAAGTAAAGGCCACACCGTGGCACGAGGGCTCGATGCGCCTCTCCATCGCCCAGGTCGTGACTTTAACACTGTACCGTGCAACTAACTGAAATATACCCGGCATTGCACTGTACGAATTTCGCTACGACACGCGTCTCATTTACCGCCACTGGATGCCTCCAAGACAGCGTCTTTACTCTCCAGTCTTAATCCAAACTCCTTTCCTCTTCATCTGCTTGTCACTTCTTCGCAAGTACGGAGTAGTTATGCTTTCATCACCAAGCTACCGGCATGGAGCACGTAAGACGGCGGCCGCTAGCGAGCCGCTGCTGCAATGGATCCGATATTGATGCTCCGCCACTGCCCCTGCGACCAAGCAGATCGGCAATGCAGCTGCAAGCTAACTCCCAGGAACTGCCGAAGCCCCCAAGATTCAACCGGTCTGCTACTTCGGTTGCCGGCCAGCAGTCACACTCTGCCGATTTCGTCGTTGATGAGTTAACGCCTCCAAGAGCTCCCTTCGCGCCGGGCTTCACCGGGCGCGAGCTTCGCCGCGCCCAGAGCTCATCCGCTTTGTCTGTTGGCAGTGCATCGCCCGTCGACTTGGCGCACAAAGAACCATCAAAGTGGAAAACTGCGCTCGTCGAGGCTCAGTATGTCGCCGGAAGCCTTGTCAGCAGACCGGCCGAGTCGACGCGGCACTACAGCATCATCCGTCACTCGCACGGTCTCATATGGTACCGCGGCCCATCCACCGCTGTGTCCGTCACGGTGCTCTCAGACGAACCGCTGCCGGCGACTAGGACAGTGTGGCTACAGCAGAAGGGCTACTCTGGCAGTATGGGCATGACGGTTAAGGCGCTCATCGGGTCGACAGGGAGCTGGCTCGACGTGACGCCCGCGAAGCAAGCTCGGCCAGAGCATCTTCCAGAGGTGGATGAGCGAGGCATCCAGCGGGATCTCAAGAGGTTCGCGAAGAAGGCAAGCGGGAGGCTGAAGGCACACATTCCGCGGGAGACGCATATCGTCCGGATCCCTGCCACGGCTACCGACGGCTACTTTCGTCTGGTTCTGTGTGCAGATGTGGACGGCAAAAAGGTCCTCTGCGGCAGCCCAGTCTTCAGAGTCGCGAGCACGTCGACGGACGTGGCCGTCGTCCGCGGGGCTGGCGTACGCACCATGCCGCTCGAGCTGGGTGTCAAAGCTGCCAGCACGATTGGCCAGCAATTCGCAAAGAAATACACTGGCATCGCAGGCGGAGTTGTGCAACACAGTGCTGCGAAGGTGGTCAAGGTCGCTGCGGCAAAACAAGTTGGACGAGCCGTCTATCAGGGGTATCATCGTGGCGGCCTTGGCGACGCTGTCAACGAGAGCTGGAGAAGGAACAAACTCAGAGAATGCGACCAAACTCTTAACGCGCAGCTGTTGGAGCTACATTTGGCCATCATCGGGTCTGAATCGGGACCAGCAGCGCCATTTCCTATCAATTTTGAGGGAACGGTAGCTAGGGCGACGGGGATGTCCACGCTTGAGCTTGGATATCCGACTGCAAATCTCAGGGGAGTTCCCGAGGCAATCAAAATGCAGTTCAGCGGAGTGTTTGCTGCATGGGCCATGATTGTGCCCGCTGAAGGACTAGAGGACATATCTCACGACTGGCATGAAGCTGTCGTGACGATTGCACCCCCGAGACATGCGCCGCTCAGTGTAGCCATGCGCAACGATGTTGCGGTTTACGTCGCATACGATTTTAATGGCGCCGCATTCTTTGGCGCCAAGCTGAGGGTCATGCTGATGGGCTATCTGCACCCGTCCGCTTTAAGTCACGACCCGGACGCATCGGCCGGCGAACATGCCCAGGACGTCATGACGACCCTGGCGAGCCTCGGACGAGTCAATTGGATGCCCCCCTTGACTTTGACCAAGAGGAGCACTGTCGAGAGGCAGCGAAGTTTCTCGGACAAGCTGGATGAGGCGACGGGCAAAGTCCAGCAACAACTGAACAGGATCCCGTTGCATTATGTGGGTGTGAGATCCGAGTATGGAGCATTGACAGATCAGATGTACGGCAATGGAGGGCTGTGGATCTCAAGATGATATCCCAAAAACTTTCAATGGAGCTCTTTTGTGTCAAATACTGGGAGGGGAAGAGAAAGTGTCATTGTTGAAACTCATACAGAGCCGAGCAAGCAGGGAGCACTTGGGTGTGGCACGCATCCTGGGTACATGAATTCTCTTGGTACGGCAGCCGCATTATTTTGGCTATCGTCGGAACTCAACTGCATAGCCAGTTATGAATGCCTTGAACAATGGATGTAGGGCTTGATTGAATGGCGTTGGTGGTCCAATACGAGCGTCTCAAACAACAATGAGTTCCGGTGGTGGCGTAAAATGGTCATTCCTACCCTGACTCTTCCTCGCAAACTGTTCATTTAGCGTCGTTTGGCCAATTTCGCAATTAGGCAACCGCACCTGCAGCCATGTCTCCAATATTTGGCGCGCGGTTTAAAAAAGGTGCAGGCCCAGAAAGGCTGTAAATAGCGTAACCTCAATTATTCGACTGAGATGCAGTTACATCGCGCCGGCCAACCACGTCTAGCTATCCGCTTTCATTTCCAAGTTATCGTTCTTGCCGCTGTCTAATGTCGACCATCATCGATCTCGCCGAAACGTGGACGAAGGGACAGAGGTGGATTTGTGTAGCCGCGTAAGCCTATCAATTCCCCATTTTCGATATATAGAGCCTAAGGCGCTCTTAATATTCACCCTAAGTACATGTATTGAGTCATCTAGCATTGGACCGTTGTATATGACTTGCTTGCTATTGTTGCGGACTAACACAAGATTCAGTCTCCTTTATTCCGTGATTTATGTGACGCGGAAGGCGTGGAAATAGCTTTTCCCACTAGACTTTGCTGGAATGTCTGGGATCGTACTTCGAATAGAATGTTGCGCGGATTGTCTGGCCGCTGAATCCATGATGACGTATGGACGGAGCCCTATCCTTTAACTACTGCACGGTGCAGAGCATATTTCCGACCTAAGATAATGCCGCATTCCGCTATAACCGGGCAGTTCCACGACTCTACAATTAGCTAGCCCGCATTATCATTCGTGTCTGCGGTCGATTATGTCGATCAGAGCTTCTTACGTCGGACCTCAAGTGGTGTCAACTGGGGGAGGTGGAGTGGGGCAGTCCGGGACTCCGGGCCCTCCGGGGCAGCAACGTCCCATCGTTGTCGACGCAAACGGTCCGGTGGCGTGCTGAAAATACCGAAACACCCGCCTACAGCACATATAACTACTCTCTTCAGCCCGTCGCTCGGTAATATACCTTTTCCTTTTTCCCTCAAAGCCTTAGCATTCCTCCGACTGCTGTGTATGCCCTTTGCCATGGCTAGCAATACCCGAGTTGACGTGCATTCTCATTTCATCCCTCCCTTTTGGCGCGAGGAGTCTGTTCGTAACGGCTACGGTAGGCCAGATGGCATGCCTGCCATCCCTGTGCGTGACATCCGTCAAGCTTCCCATGGAATATGACCGCGCTAATACCATCCCAGGACTGGTCCGAAGAAGCCCACTTGCAGTTCATGGCACGCGCTGGAATCTCCAAGTCCATTCTAAGCATCACCTCGCCTGGCACATATTTGACCGACGACAAAGTAGCCGCGCGCGACCTCGCGCGTCGCTGTAACGATTTTGCTGCCGATTTGGTACGGCGCCGGCCAGATGCTTTTGGCTTTTGGGCAGCGTTACCATTGCCCGACGTCGAGGGAAGTCTTGTGGAGTTAGCTCGCGCCTTCGACGACCTCGGTGCGGCTGGTGTATCTTTCGAAACAAGCTCCCAAGGCGTGTATCCAGGTGACGCACGACTGGACTCTGTGTTCTCAGAGCTTAATAGACGCCGAGCTCGAGTATTTATTCACCCGACGAGTCCCGCGTGCGGTGCATGCGGCTGTACCGAAGGGACCACGCCACTTCCCCAATATCCGAACCCAATGCTCGAGTTTTTCTTTGAGACGGCGCGATGTGTGGCTAATTTGTTCCTGTCGGGCACAATTTTCAGGTATCCACACATAACTTATGTGATACCCCATGCTGGCGGAGCTTTGCCGCCGCTGCTGCCGCGCATCGTTGGTTTTGGTTCCATTGTGAGTAGGCTACAAGAGCCATTTGATGTGGATAGAGTCAAAGAAGCACTGCGAAATCAATTCTTTTTTGATTTAGCGGGCTTCTCGTGGCCAGAGCAGGTGACAGGCTTATTGGAGTGGACTGGTGCGGAAAATCTATTATATGGGAGCGATTGGCCATACACCCCCAGTGCAGTTGTGGTGGAACAGGCCAAGGTTATGGAGAAAAGTATGGATAGCACTTTTCCTCAAAAGACTGAGCAAGAGGCTGTGTGGTTTCGGAATGCTGAGAGGCTCTTAACGGAGTAGAGCAGGCGGCCTCGGGAAAGAACAGATGCCAACTAAGATGCCGGGCTGGTGCCAGACGAGGAATCAGTCTTCAAGACGTCAACTCAGATTCAGACTAAATACTAAATGTCTTCAACAGTTGTACTTACTTGCACCCGGCCATGGATGATAACGAATTGGCAGTAGGAAGAAACCAGAGAGTAATCGGACCGAAAACAACTGCCAATTAACTGTGATACTCTCCTATGCCGACCTCCCAAATACAGGTTAAGGCCCCGGGTCTTACAACAGACTGATGCCACTTTGCGTCTGACGCAACGTGCGAGTTTATGACCGCGCATTCTCCTGAGGTGTTTACTACGTGGAAGTCGGAAGCCATCAATTCGGCTTGCCATCAGCGTGTCATCCGGTACGCTTTTGATAGAATGAAGCTTCTCGTATGCTTCAAAGAGGACGGATACTTTTCTCGTGACCATGAGGACATGACCATAAGAGGGACAAACCCCCTGTCGGGGGCGGAAAACTGCATTGATGCTTCTGCGACGTCTAACGAAGTGAGTATTCATGCCTTAGCGGACCTTCTACTGAGCACGGATCCGCCAGCCTAGCAGCCGCCACCTGAGGCCACAAACATTCAGCCAGAAAGCGTGAGTTACGCCGTAAACCAGTCTCAAATCTTTGACCTCAAGTCGCGAAGCTTCCGCACAAGCGAAACAGACCAAGAACAGTCAGCGCTCGATCCCTGTCCCGTTATTTGTTCGCTATCACACAAATGCACCGCTTCTGACACGTCTTGGCTCGTATGCGCAGAAGAATGACGTCGATAGATGCCGACATGGCTTGCCACAGAGCCACCGTCTATAGTCTCCTAAAGCGGAGCTGTCAACTTCCCAGGTCGTAGATGCATCCCACGTCGGGAAGAGCAGGCGGCTTCATTCAGGGCATTGGCCGATCTGCGTCACCCTTGGATGTGCTGATGCTGCTGGTGGGATATTCACGGATTGTTCGCAGCGGGCCTTGAAGCAAGTCTAAGTATATGTTCAAGCGAATTTATTATTGCTGCCAATTGAAGGCTTCACTCCCCGGGGTTTTCTGATATAGGAAGTTCAACGGAGTCGGGTCTTGCCCAAGAAACGTCAGCTTTGTGCCAGTGGTGTGGCGATAGGTCCGTCTTCGAGGGCACAATCGAGACCATTTGCCGCCCTCATCAACCTCGGCAAACAAATGGCGCTCACAATGTAAGCACTAATAATCCATACTGAATTTCTCGTATTACAGTTTTATTCTACTACCCATTAATTAAACTTGTATTCACCACTGATAATCGTTAGCTGCTAACCTTGTGTGTGGCCCCCTTCACAATGCCTGCCTCGTACTGGTTCGGAGTTTGACGACTGCATTGGCCTATCGTGCTGAGAACCATTATTGTAAAGGCAGATTCGTAATAAGGTCCTTCTAGGAGAGGTCACCGGGGTCACAAGACCTTCCGTCTAGGAATCTGCCGACGCTTACGGTAGACAACTGATGTTTGTCCGCGCCACATCTGCCCGTGATCCGACGGCGATGCGGGGCACCCCGATGGCTCTCTGCAACGATATTGCTTTTTCCAACGCCACGCCTCGCAGGTGTCTAAGATGGACTCTCACCGCTAGATTAGTCGTATTTACAGTTCCCTCTACATCAAGTCGCCGTCACTGGTACGCACTATATGCTCGGTGGGCAGCAAGTGCAAGGGCGTCGAGTCAAGTTATCGACTCGTTCAATCACGCAGAGGAGATGCGAAATGGGTTTACAATGTCCATTATTCTGCTCATCTGTCGTGTGTACCTCAGCTACAAAAACGCTTGAAAACTCAACGCATGCGGTCCTGGTTCTGTAAAGCCCTCCGGGTAGGATCTTGGCCGTCCTCAATCCGTCGTTCCATCGCCAGCTGGCGGTTCCAAAAATCATTACACTTTTCGCCAAGACCTCAATTCCAGGTCATCATGGTTCTGGCCGTGACAACTTAAAAGAGCATAATGCAGAAAGACCCATTGCCAGCTTTTCCCTTGCTTCCAGATGCAAAGAACTCAATTCCCGTATTCCCATAACGCCGAGTAGCCCATCCGACCTAGCAATGCTTGCAAAATTCATGTGAAAACCCAATCTTCTCTCAGCCGTGAGAGATGAAAGCACAGAGCAGTGCTTCGTCACGGTCCGATTCAACCGCAAATGTTCGCATCGCCCATTGCAAGCGACCATAGAGATCGCCCATCGGGGCTCGCGTCGGCCTCTTCCGCTTCCCCTCCCTTCCTCAGATGCTAACCTCGAATAGCAGTGGCCGCCTGAGACTCCGTGGTCCAGTGGAACCTTTCGGGGAGCGGCTGACTGTGGTACGACACGTCGCTCGATGGTGTGCCGGCGCCCGAAGCCAGGGCAGGAGGCGTCGATCTCACGAGACCCCTGGAGATGGTGCTGGACAGTTGGGTATTCCCATTGGGAGCCATGTGGGGCATGCCCGCCCCTGCCCCAAAGGATGGGAAAAGGGGGTTGGCGTCGTGCAGGCGAATAGAGTGGTGTAGCGCAGTCGTGTGATTACCACCACCAGCTCCATCAAAGCCACCGCTTTTCAATGTGCCGTCCTTCATCGTAGGACTCGATTGCTTTGATCCAAACTAATCCACCGAGATATATTAGTAAAGCTGGTCCTTTTCCTGACACTCAATGTTGAACCAGTCAAACGAAGCCCTCGCGAGGTCATCGGAATCAGGTCGTAGCAGAGGGCTCTCCAGGGCTGAAATGCAATCCGGGGGTACGTACAAAGCAATACTTATTGACGAGTTCTTCGTATGACGCGCTGGGGAGGCCCAAGCTAGGATTTGGCGAGTGAGACCCGATGGGAGAATGCCCCGTGCTGGAGCCGGGTGACTCCGTCGTCGGCACGCCCAGAGCGGATTCGGACCCACGAACGTTTCGCTTCATATATAGAGCGTCCTTGTCCTTGCTCAAAGAGTCCTTGGCGGCCTGCATGGCGGCGCTAAGCGAGGCGCCAAAGTCGTAACGGTTAGAGAATGCCGCGCCGCTAGGCGACGTAAGCTCGCGGGCGATGTTATCGCTGGCCAGGTTGGTCGACGACTTGGTCTTGAGGCGCAGAGTTGGGCCCGACTCGCCGAGGTACTCGTGAATGGACTGATCAAAGTTGATCTTTTCGGGTTCCTTGCCGAACGCATCCAAAGACACAGGCACCGATACCGGGCGAAGGGCGCTGCCAGAGTTTTGCCTGCGGTTGCTGCGAGGCAGACTGCCATTCATCGGCCGCGACATGGCACCCTGGAAATTGTTCTTACCATTCTGCGGCAGGTGCTTCTTTTTGAAGTCGACCTGGAAGTTCACGTCGTTATTGTTGTCCCAGAACTCTTGGCCGTTGACCGCGTAGCGAATGCACAAGAAGAGCGTCTTCGACTCAAGGTGCGCCATGTCGGACAGCTTGATGGTGAATGTAAATCGATCATAAGACATATCAGAGTCTCGCGGCCGGATCTCGTGGCTATACTCGGCATTGATCTCCGACACAGTCTTCCAGTAATCAAGTGTGAACCGACATGTGACTTGCTTGTGGAAAGCGAGGTTGGCCACGGCGACGGACCCAAGCAATGACTTCTGGTCGGCAGAGAGCCACACCTTTTCCAATCTGACGGGTAATGTCTTGCGGACATGGTTGTCATGGGGAAAGTTGGTGGTGACTAGCTCCCACTCAAAAGGAGGTGACCGAAGGTTAGGCTTGCCACCGGGGAAGGGGTACTCGTTATCGCTCTCGTAGTTGTCCACTGGGGACGACCCAGCACTGACGGCGAGGGGACGATCGACCTGGAGAAAGTGTCGAACGTGCTCCAGGTGAGAGTCGAAATGAACCGCCTTGGAAAAGACGGGTGTGCCGGGCATGCTCGAGGGGCGACGATGTGAAGCACGAAGGGCAGGGCGGACAAGCTCACCCGATTTTTTACGCACCATCTGCGGCTTGTACTTGAGATCGTCATCCTCCTCGGATCCAGTCAAGGAGTTCTCAACCGACTTGGCGACGTCCACGGCCGTCTCAGTCGCAGACCGGGCATGGCCAACCTTGCGCCCGCTTCTTGGAAGTTCAGACAAAGCGCTGGTGCTGAAGCAAACGCGCATGCCCCCGGGAGTTTCCCTTTCCTCTGTGCCGTGGGAGCTGCGGAGCTGTGGGGGCGAAGACGTCTTGGGCACGGGGATCTGGCTGACGGCGTCTCTCAGGTCCTGAAGTGCCTCCAGCTTGCGTCCGCGGATCTCGGGGGGCTCGTCATCCTCGCTGCCCGACGACGCAGACGGCGGAGGGGAGACGATGGCTCCCTTGGGTATAATCTCGCGCTGATCCAGCGGCGGAGGAGGCGATTGCCGCACACTGCCCCGGACGCCAACCATGGCACTCTTCTGGGCCTCGTGCCCGTTCACAGCCTCCCGAAAGTCGGATGTCGACGGCGCGTCATTGATGGTGCTAATGGAGGGAGTTCGGCGGTGCTTGTTGAGGTACGAGGCGGAGCGCGGCAAGGAAGGCCGGGACACGGAGTGAAAGGACGAGCGGCGGCTCACATCAGGTGATGTGGAGGCTGAAGAAGCGGGCGATCGGTGCGAAGGCGGCGTGTAAGGCATCCCAAACAACGTCGCGCCCAGCGAGACAAATTGTCAGATGAGAGAAACCTTGAGCGTGCACGGGGCAATAGTTCCCAGGACAAAAGCACAAGGTCTTGACCGCGATCGAATTAATTCATAGGAATTTGAGGGCGCAGGGTGGGATTAGGGTGAGGGCAATTGACAATATCTGGATAGACGCAACGTTAGCAAACCTGGTCGCAAATAAAGCCTGTTGGCAAAGAAATCGATGACGTGCACCATGGCATTATGGGTCACCACAGCACCATTAAGCATCTTGGATGCAGAAGCGCAATAATTTGAAGTTGCCTAACGATGCTTCTGGCGAGAGGGAGCAAGCACTTACATCGGAGTGGGAAAAGCTGGCGATGGTCTCAGGAGAGCCGTCACGAACGTGTACTCGAGCAGTATTCCAGCAACCGAGCAGATCGGAGAGAGGCAGGACCGAGTTTGCGGGCTGCGGCAGACGCAACAATTACTTATGCCGAGGGTAGGGATCCGAAAAGGTAGAAGACAGGACCAGGACGAGGACCAGGACGGAAAAGAAGGAGGAGACACAGCCGGAGGGCAGGAGCAGTGAGAGTCGGCAGGATGGCACGACGTCACCTGGCTCGTCCGTTTCCGTCGATGTTGGCCGTCGCTGAAAACTGCGTCTGGGCCGTCAGATGCAACAAGGCCGCGACTCGACAGGGCCTCGGCGTCGGCTCGCAAAGGTTATGGTCCGTCCTGGTCTCTACGAGAGAGTGTGCGAGAGGCAGGAAAAGCGAAGCCGGTGCGGATGGGGCGGGGAGCGCTTGGTTTTGCCTTTTGGCGGCGTCCGCAGATGGAGGATGGCGTTGGCTGACGGCGGAAGCTGGGACTGCAGCGCCGCACTCCTCGCTAGCACGACGGGGGGTGGCAGTCAACCGACTCAAGGACCAGGGGAGGGCGCATGGATGGCGCGGAACGTACGGGGAGGGGAGATGGAGGTCCGGGCCCGGATCCACGACCGTCTGTCTGCTGCAGCGCAGCGAGCGCAGGTTCACTCGTACAGAGCTCGCAGGCAGCGCAAGGCCGCCCCGTACAGTGCAACCAGGGCGACGGGAGCTGGATTCACTGACCGGCCAACTCACTCGACGCAACGGGCATGGGCCAGGGGCGACATGATGGCGCGCAGACACGGCGGCGTGTTGAGGCGCTTGGAGAAGTCTGGGCTTAGCGCTGGGCAGGCGACGGCTCCTGTTTGGTGGATTGAGACTGGGAAGTGCGTATCGTCGATCGGAGGAGCGGGGCGACCGGGGGTTGAGTCGGAGCGTGGCTTGATAGCACGCTTGGGTGGGCTGTTGGGTGGCTCCAAAGCTTTCCGTGGCTTACATTGGCATGCAAGACAGGCATGGCATGGCATGGCGGCATCGCATCGCCGCAGCACGCAGAGCGAGAACACCAACAAGCCACACGATCACATCTTCAGAGCGGAGAGAGCGGTTTGTGGCGAGAGAACTGCGCACGGCGCCTCTCCCTCTCCATCCATCCCGTGCGGCCATTCGAGGGACAGGTTCGCGCAGCCGGTGAACATTGATGATACGCAATCGCACACGGGCACTTTTGTCCCGGTATTGGTGATAACGCGGTGCTACCGTGTCGATGCTCCTACTCGTACATACACGACATGGACGCATGGACAGCTCAGGGTCCAACTGGAGGCAGCCCAATGGAACGCGGCGAGTATATCTATCAGGGTCGCACCTCAACTCACGTGCCCGGCGTATCGAGGAATGCTCATTGCCCAATTCGCAGCATAGACTTTTGGACAACTCGGGGGGCGTCACGGTTGAAACGAAGTCCGGATGTAGTCGTAGTCGTGCCTTGGCCTATCCCCCAACTCCTTACTCGTACTTTTAGCGTGGCGACTGAATCTGATGTGCCGCGGACGATGGCTTAGACGGAGCGCGGATGGCGGCCACTGGCAACCGGGGTGGCGTTGCATCTGGGTGAGGTGAGTGGCCGGGTGAAAAATGCCTGCACGGGCCAGTGCATCCATCGGCCAATGCATGGACGTGGGCCGCGCACACTCCCTCCTGTGAAGCTTGGCGATGGCCCGTCACCAGCTTGCTTACGCACTCTCATACCACTGCGCACGCAATCTCGTCCCAGGCTCGCGCTCGGCAGGAACCCCAACGCGAAGGCGAACAGCGGCCTCCCCAACAATGCGAGCCGTTCAGACTCACACGCATCTTCACCAAGCATCGGCCGTCGGAGCGTCGATGCAAAAGGCGCAAAAGGAGGCGCCTGCTTTGGCTTGCTAGCGCAGCGCCTCGCTGGGCGCGTTGTGGGCGTCAAAGAGCCCAGCGGCAGCACGCAGGTTGCGCCCGCGCTCACCGACAGCGACCTGAAATGAACCTCTGCTCGTACGAGTACAGTAGGGGAGGCTCTACAAGTACGAGAAGGGCAGGGGAAGCGGGCCCCATGTTGGCTGTGGCGCCGTACAGTGCGCGTTTCTCAGCAATAGTGGTCTGGCCATCGTCCGAGTCCCCCATGTCCAAGCCACGATGCCTGCTTGTTTCCTTGCTTGAAGACCTTGTCAGAAATGGGCCTGGCCCGCACAATGACGTACGAGTGCCCGTGCTGTCATCGCCATCGGCGACAGCAAAATCACACGAAGCGCTTTAAGTCTGGGACGTCCGGAAGCGGCGCTTGGCAGGGGCAATCATGGCCAGAATGAAGTCGTTTTTACTGATAAAGAACGAATCGCATTTACTGATAAGGGCGAATCCTCACCCTCCATTCAGCGTGCCGTCCGGCAAAATCTTGTCCACCCCCCTGTGCTCGTGGTGGTGGACTAAAAGCGCTAATCCCGCGCCGGACGGCCAGGACCGTCAACCGCCCCCCGGGGGACGACTTGCAAATCCTGCACCCACCAAGAACCAGTTGGTGCATTACGAGTACCTTCCCGGTAATAATAAACTGGGGCGCTATCCGCTTCCGTTTTTACTCGTACTTGGTAATCGAATGAGATGCTGTTTGAGGCTCACACGAGATCTCACCCGCAAATCTTGAAAATGCAAGGCCCAGGCCCTGCATCTGAGACTGCTTTCGCTTTACCAGAACCCTGTGCTTTCATTCGAGGAGATGCCCTCAGTACTCATACGAGATGATAATTAGTTCTCCAGTGGCAGCACGACGGTTTCATTGCCACTGGCGCGAAGGAGCCCTCCTTTCTCCACACGCAGGAGCACTGCGACTGAGACCGCCGTAACAGCGCTTGATATGCCCAATGACAACTCTTGAACGATTGGTCTCTGCAGAGTTTTGATCACATTTGTGGCTTTCGCCTGCAGACAGAAACTGAAGCCTTTATCTGCGGCTGCGAGAGGATGGAACGCTTGGCGGCGGCGAGAGATAAGGATGGATACCGGATGGGTCAGGGCTTGGTTAGAGCAAACACGGCGGAGCCACGCCACGCCGACGCTTGCGAGACGGTATGGCCAGCGGTTGAGCCATGGGCAAACACCAACAGATGGATCACCAACATTGACTGTCCTTGATTCGTGTTTACACGTGAATGCTTCCAGTCTCACGAGGGCATTTTCCACAATTGGCTTTCCCCACGCTGGATCTCAGGGTATCACAACGTGTCTGCGTGTTGCTCGTGCATGCACAATCTGTCAGTAACGGCGGCTTGCATTTAAACCGCCTGCAGTCAATCCGCTCCACCGTTGGCCTCGGGGTATATCGAGCCGTGAGCTCTCTCCGAACGGACCCACTTCAGCCGCCCGGGGTCGCCAAGGCGTCAAAATGTACTCTTACGGAGCAGGCCCAGTCATCTTGCCGAAGCTCAAGAAGCTCGAGGCAACGGTGACATGAGTCGAGCCCCAAGGCCTCATAGCTGCATTGTTCATCAAATTTGAAAGCTGCACTCGAGTACGAGGAGTCCGTACAATACGGGGTACCATCTTGAATCGGCATACATGTACGGAGTACCCTGGTTGGTGTCAATTTTCAGAGCTCCCACAAGAATGCCTGCTTAACTGAAACTCAAGACTTCTGTCCGAGTACTCGTACGCACCGCCTTGCAGCTAAAGATCCAGCTGCGGGGGTACCCGCCCGAGTTGGAGGCTTTGATGGCAAATGGCAAATATCCATCCCCAACAACTTTGAGCCTGCTGCAGGTGTGCACACCATCCTGCACTCCCGACCATCAAGCAAGCCCATACCACGCAGGTATCTCTGCAGGTGATCCCATTCATCAACTAATTACTCCATGCTCGCAGTGAGGCCCCTCAGCGGCCCCACCATCCCAGATGGTTGCTACATACAACAAGGCTTAAGTGGAGAAGACGGGAGCGCTGTTGTACTCGTACTCAAATTTCCTCCACTGATTCCCTCTTGCAGCGCAGACCATTGGAGCCGGGATCTGCTAATAACATCGAGGATCCAAAACTGAGCACACTCTGTACCTGCAACGAGGCGATGCTGCTGCAGGCGATCAAGCCTGTGAGCTAGCGTGATGCGCCGAAGTCGGCTGCAGGTAAGTGAGATGTGTTTTCTCAGGGTCAAGGATGTTGCTGCCTATCCTGCGCTTCAACGCGACGACTCATCCAAGGCGCAAATTTGAAGACGTACGGTCGTTATTAGTCAAAAGATCTTTTCGACAGCTTAGAGCAGCTGCGCCACAAAGATCTCCAAGGCGCACGCACCTCTTTGACGCCGTGGCCGGAAATTTTCATCAAACAAGCTAACCCAGACTTCAGCGCTGTTTGGCGGCATCTTCACCAAGGGAGAGCGGACGCTTTAGCCACCCGGCTTCATCAACCCGTTGCGACCTCAGCCCCTTGAAGTCTCCCGTACTGGCCACCCAAAACTGTCGGTGAAGTAGCTCGAAAGTTTAAGATACTCGTGATTGCGCCGCCATGCAGCTCCTCGGGGTCCCTGAAAGCAGCCAGCAAAGCGCTGCTCGGGCGGCGAACTCGCCATCTCGATGATGCTGTCTGGTCTCGTCCCTGATTGGCCGATGGCGGCTTTTTGTCCGATCGAGCTGTACTCGTTCTTTTACCCCCCACCTGAGGCGGCTTTTCGTCGCACTAGCAGGGGTGGCCGCAGCCTATATGCATGGATGGAACAGACCAACCTCATACAACCAGGATGTGACAGAACTTGCGAGGGGCCATGGTGCAGTTTCGTACAAGCGCTCAAATGGATGCGCCGGGGGTGCTAGTACGAGTACGGAGTTGTCTTTGGACTGGGTCGATGGTGTTGCTGACGACCTGTCGGGCCGGCGTGCTGCAGCCTCGTTGAATCAGCTGAAGCTGCCGACGGCACGTAGACGAACAGTTTCTCACGTCGAAGAGCGCGTCCTCGACTTCGAACTACGGCGCTTGCCATGTGGTCCACCGCGCAAGCCGCAGCCATCTCGATTTTATAATACATGCCTCTCGAGAACTTCATGTGCCAGTTTTCGGTATAAGTTATGATCAATAAGTACGACGTATAAGATGAGGTGGTCTCTCCTCCGGTTCGACAGGTCGAGATAACTCATACCGGAGCTTCGCCGTGCCCACTACCCCGTGCCGGCAGCGGCCCCACCTCACGATATTGTTGCGCTGCGTCACTGCAAACGGCTTAAAATAAAATGGCCCCAGCTCCCGTCAATTACGTACTTGTATTTTATCTCGGGCGACTCTACGTCAACGTCACGCGTGCTTTGCAAACATCATACACGGCTTCCCCAGCGGGCAAGATCGATATTTATGTGATAAATCAGGGATTGGTTCGTACCGACTTCGTGATGGTGGTGGGATAATACATGTATGTTGCGAACCTCGCCCACATCGAATGCCATCAAAATGCATTGGGGATTCGGATTCGGCTCGGCAGCATGCGTCGAATGGAAGAAGCCAACTTTCCTCACACCATGGCCCCCTAGTCATCGTCGAGCCATATTCCGTTTTAACAGCCCCGTCTGAGCTTCAAGACCCTGTTCGGCTTACGGGGCAGCTGCTCATTATTCAATTGCTCATCGAGATGAGTCTGACGGACTCTGCATATCACTTGTGAGGCGTATCACGCAAATTCGAGAGGGGCAGACATCTGTCTCTGCATGCCTCGTTGTATGGCGTTTCGTTCGCTCAATTAGACGACAAACATGAATGACGCCACCAAGAAGCAAGCTTCCACCCAGGAGACGACACTGCGATCCCTTCATCACGCCGCTAGTCTGACATGCAACTCCTGCAGCTAAATATCCATGCATGTTCTGGACCCTCTGCGCTTTTCCACGGGCTGCCACGGGCATCACCAAGCGCAGTGGCGCATCCCCTCAAGAGTTGGAGCCTGTAAGATCTCGAGTCTGGGGTCGCGGAGACGGACAAACCGTGGCCTGTCCGACGTTGCGGGTAAAGCAAGGAGTAGTCTCAAACCTAGATGGTGTGGACAGGGTTCACACCGACGGCAGACGAGGGTAGGATCGTACATGTATGTATGCAAACCCCGCGCCGATTTGAAGTGTACGTGACGCATACTGCCGACGCCACAGCGTTAGCCAACTAGACAGACATTCAACGGCGTACGTATAGACCATGAGGAGCTCAGGCTGAACTTCATATTACAGCCGCCACGGCCGCGGCAGCTCTGTACGAGTGGTTGTGGGCTACAATGGTGATCAGTGGCGCGGGCGAAGAAGCCGGGGCAACCCCTCGGCTCATTCTTGTGAGCCATGGCCCGGACTGCCGCACCAAGCAAGCCAACTTATCAGAGTCCTCGAAGAGGGCATGAGGGAGGCAAGGCACAAAGCTAGAGACCCTATTGATCTCCAACCTGTTGTACTCCGTGTTTCGTATCTCCTCTCCACAAAGTACATGTCGACTTAAGGAAAGGTCTGCCTAGGTCAAGGCATCGCACGACTGTGCGACTTTGCTCCCTACTACGCAAAATTGCAGACACTTGACCAGAAGCTGTCCAAAAACCACGTTTCATGAATATTGCTCTTGCTCCCGGACGCTAGGCCGAGTCGGTGATCGGAGCATCCCAGCTGCAATGCGAAAACATTTCCCCACTGCTGTGGCTTCGTGATATGGCATCGCCTTTCAATGCGAACGGAGTTTCGAAAGTTCGTGGTCAGGATGCTATTGCTATGCTCACACCACGACGATCGGGGAGTGACTGTTCATTGCCAGTGTGCTGCCAACTGTACTGGCTGGATGGCTGGTTGGTGGGTTGCTTGGCTCGCAACCGGTGAGAGAATAAGCGGTCAAACCCCGCCATGTGCGTCAATGCCTCCGACACTCAATCACAGCCATCTGGCCATTCACGTTCGCAGTCGTTCACGGTAGGTCAGTCAACCCCAGATTGCAAATGCGGGGGATGGAAGAGCCGGCCAGCCTCCCTGAACTAATGCGTCCTGAGTAGTGCTGAGTGAGTACGCCAAGACACACGGCACCAGCACCCCTACAACACCAAATATAACTTACCCAGGGACCCAGGGGTGGCAACCTGTCTTCAACAAGTGGTGCTCTCCCGCCTCTCGGGGCCCGGGCATTCGGTCGCCGACGATCGACCGACGAGAGGCAGTAGGCCCATACATGTACTTATGCAGTGTACAGGGTCCTGGGAAAGTGGGAATACCATTACAACAAGCGAGACTTTTTATGACGCAAAACATCTTCATCCAAATGTGTGTTCAACAATCTGTGGCTACCGTCTTTCCTGTGGCAACACTCACCATGTGCTTCTGGTCAAGGTCCCGGCCGCGTTCGCGCCGTTGCGTCCGGCACACCCTTCTCACGCAAGAAGGGTGGTTCCAACTAATGGGTGACACGGATATAGCCACAGCATCCAACAGACCTACTCGTATCGCACTCAAGGCTTGTGGCTGGATGCAGGCTGCTCTCTGGTCCTCTGCGGTGCGGTGGAGCAGCGTACTCCGTACGTTGTGGTGGCATTGAGACGGTGCCGCGTTGCCCAATAGTGTTATGTGTTCTGGCAGCATCAGAGTAGCTTCTAGACGTCGTATTACACCAGGCGGCCAAACGGCTGAGTCCTAGGATTCCCAAGATTAAGGGTCTCTAACGCTGCTAGCGGACACTTGTGACAACTTCTGCATCTGTTCATAGTTGTGGAATCCGATGAATATTTTGCACCAGCCCAGGACTACGGATATCATTCACTGTATCTGTCTTATGATTGCCACAAGATCGACGGCATCTAGGTCGCCGCGCCACAAGCGCTGCACAGTCTCATGGTGGTGCAGCATGCATCATTCATGCAGGCTGTCCCCCCGATGCCACGATGTGCCGCGCGATGATCAAATCCGCAGCTCACCGATATGCAGGCGCTTTGTGAAGTTCGAAGTACAGAATGTAGGGTGTCCGGCTTCGGAGACCTCATGATGAAATTGCCACATTATTGCCACCATGTTTCCATCCACTCATTAAATCAGATTTTATATAGCAACAAGGCTTAGTATACCTATGATATCTCGAGCTACGTAGTGCTCAGATGCGGGCGAGAGTGTGGATGGCTTAATCGTTGATGTGATGCATGCTCTGCTGGCTTTTGGATACAGGGAGAAGTTACATACAGGGGAGGGTTTTGCCACATCAACTGAATGTACTTCGCAACGTGAGGGTAATTTTGATCGGTTCGAAGGAGATGACACACTAATGACCCCAATGATCTGTTTTGCAAAGGCCCGACGAAAGAATTTTCCGTAGACCTTGCCTCGGGGTGGCTATCCAAGCAGACGTTTTCGACGTGAATACAGCTATATCCTCGAAAGTAAATGGGATTAATATCGAAATATCCCTATAGCAAGTGGATATCGCAGCTGGCCACCCTCTGGAAGAAGATTCATATCCCGCTCTACGTAAGGGGTTGAGGTTTGGCTCAAAATTCTCTAGGGTAGCACCTTTCTGTTGGTCAAAATTCAGTCCGCGGTCATGCGTTCCCGGCATCACCTGTTGCAACGGATGATGGAGTGCGTCCAATAGATACGTGAGATCTAGTTGAAGCGTCTGAAATGAATCCGTCATGCGGTCTACGCTTGGCTGTCCCTTAAAACTGAGAGTAGGCGGGGACGTCGATTTGTATGCGACAATTGAGGCTTATAACGGCAGCTGCAGGTACAAGCAACAAGACAGATATGAACAGCAGAAGTTGCTTTAATCGTATACACATTGCACCCTATATAGACAAGTCGTATACATATCGTATAGTATTTAGACAGACTGACGCCCTGGCGCACGCCTCGCCTCTCAAGTGCTGTGCACGTGCTCTCCCTGCACTGGAGGGCCGGCGTAATTCTTGTGTCCCCAGACCCAGTACCAAATGCCAGAAATAGCAGTCGCGGCGACAAAGACGGCTGGCGCGTAGTTGACGGTCGTAGCATCCACTGGAATTTTAGATGGCATGCAGAACAGAGGCATCGCCAACGCGGACCACGCTGTAATCGAGCAGGTTAGAAGGGCAACAGGCACACAAGCAGGAAGCAGAAAACGCACCGATGGCAACGACGTTGCAGAATACACCAATAGGACCAAGGTAGAAGCTCCCGGACCTGACCTGCTTTCGGCCGCTGAACAGGCTAATGGCGATGGGGACGGCGTACGAAGCAGTGAGGCAGATGACGCCGACGCCGGAAAAGGCGTTGAAGGCGGCGGACGAGCCGAAGTTGATGAGGGCCAGGATGATTTGGACCACCATGCTCAGCATCATGGCATTGAGTGGTACGTCGAGTTTGTGGTTGACCTTCATCCACAACTTGGATCCTGGGATGGCGCCGTCGCGGGCGAAAGCCCAGGTGCACCGCGACGCGGCCGTCGTGCACCCAATGCCGCAGAGAAGAGCGAGGACCATGAGGGGAACGAGCAGACCAAAGGCGCCCCCAGAGGACCCGACGGCGGATTTGATGATGGTCGGCACCGGCTGGCCAGAGGCAAGGTTGATGAGCATCTGAATGTCAGGGAGGACAAAGACAAGAGGGACCAGGAAGAGGAGACCGGCAATGGTGTTGATGACAATAGTCGCGACCATGGCTTTGGGAACCTGAACCGCCGGCTTTTGTACCTCCTCACACATGCTACGCGGTTGTTAGCGGAAGAATTCTGGCCTGTTGCGGAGCGAAAGCAGCTCACGAGATAATCATGCCGGTAGACGAGGTTGCGTAGCCCGCGTGAAGGAGGCCAACCATGAAAGACCAGCCGTCCGGCCAGCCGGAACTCGATTCAAAGTGGGTGAAGACGTAACTGGCATCGTGACGACCGTTCTTGGCCATAGCGAGGATGCAAACCGCGATAGCGATGACACCGGCAAAGGTCCAAAAGATGGCAGCGGTCTCGTCATGGTCAGCGATATGCTAGCACGAGACAAGGGGGAAACAAGCTCACATCTAGCCACGGCAGCCAGCGATTGGCCAGGGCAGACACAGCGTTGCATAGGAAGGTAATGGCGAGGAAGACCAGGAAGACCTGGTAGTTGCTACCCTCGAAGATACCAACGCCGGGCGAAGACTCAAAGACATTGATGCACGCGACGAAGAAGAGCGCCGTGCCAAAGTTGACAGCCAGCGTGATGGTAATGTTTCCCACGACGAACAGCCAGCCACAGATCCAGCTCGCAATACGTCTCCAGCGAGCCGGGGCGAGCATGAAAGCCTGGTAGTAGACACCTGCAAGAGAGAACGAGATCAATTATATGCACTTCATGAGGGAAGGGGGCGCGCAATCGATCAGAGCAGGCTGGCATGTACCTCCGGCAGTGGGATAGACACTCGTGATTTCACCAAGGGACGCGGCAACACAGATGATGATGGCGGACACCAGGACCCAACCCCAGATGATGTCGACGGGGCCGCCGCCGACAAGCGGGTAGTTGAGCGTCGTGGCCAGGCCGTACGGGATCGAAGCTAGCACAAAGGACATGAAGGCAACCTGCAGCGTCGAACGAGTCCGGGCGAGCTCGGCCTTGTACCCGAGGCTCTCGAGCAGCTGGTCCGCGGACTCGGGCTCGCCGCTGGACATGCGGGGAGGGTGCTCCAACTTGGGGTCCATGTTGCTGCTGGCGATGTTGGCGTCGTGCTTGACGTCGTGGCGGGTCATGATGTCGGGCAATTCGCGGAGCGGCACGTAATCGTAATTATCCAATTGCCGGGCAGTCTCGAGAGGGAAACGCGCCGTCGTTGCTGGATGGCGACAGACACCGGAGGCGCAGAGCAGCTCGCGTCTAGGGAAGCGAAGCTGAGGCGCGGTACGACAAGCGAGGCCGAAGGTTGAGACTCGAGCGGTCGTGCTACCGAGATGACGGCATTCAAGTACCTGCACACAAGCGGTCGCAACTCATACAGGCAGCCGTTTCCGGATCGGCGGTCACTCCGGAATCAGGGTCGAGGAGGAAGGGCGGCTGTGGTGTTGTGGAGGAGCAACATGAAGCCGCGCGAGGAGCCGGGCGGAGAGGAATAGATATACGGACTACCTAGCTAGACCAGGCGGATCCTTCGCGGCCGTCGCGGGCAGCGACGGGACCCTCATTGCGGTCGACAGCGGGAAAAGTTTGACAACGAATCCCCGAGTGGTGGGGACAGGAGGCATGCCAGTGGAGGTTTGGCGTAGATGGGCCGCCTTGTACGGATTGAGCATAAGGCCCCGTCGGCCGAGAGGCTTGGAGGCGTCGACGCGGGAGGCAAAGGGGGGATCCGGCCTGCACGATGAAGCAGTGGGGCCCCAGAGAAAGCGAGACGAGCTCACGAGCGCCATTTGCAATGTTGCAATACGACTCAGGCGTGCCGGGACGTCGCCAATCGAGGCCCCGGCTGCAGGGGTGCCGCAACCGCGCTGCCACCTTACTCATATGCGCATGCCGCACTGCCCCTTCGAGAACGTCGACGGCTTCTGCTGGCCCTGGGGCAGCCTCGGGGGCCCGTCGAATGCTTCGGCTAGCCCCAGCGGGCTGGCGATGAAGACGCCGCCCATACGTCAGGCCCCCGCCAGCAGGTGCCCACGGCCACGCCGACGCAGCGAATTGTGGATGCGCTACGAGGCCGACGAACCCCAGGGGCTAGCCAGGGTTGGACGGAGGACGAATGGGTGTGATTTGCGGGTTCCTCACTGGCCCAGCGAATGCCCAGCTGAACTTCGTGACCAGGTTTGCGCCAAGGGCTTTCGCGCGAACTATCTGTAGAGTAATACAATGGCGGCAAGGCATGGCATGGCATGGCATGGCAACTCCAGCTCTCGGGCGCCGGTCCCTATCTGTCCGCAAAGAACGACCGAATGTCGCTGCTGTGAACCTGCTGCAACGTGTCGGCCGGCCTGGAAGCCAGCGGCGCCTGCTGGAGGAGCGACGCCTGCTGGCGGCGCAGTGCCAAGTCGGCAGCATTTACTGATCCCAGTGGTCCCGGGAGTGCAAAATGCAGGGTAGCGCTTCTACATGCACTTCTGCGTGCAGACGGACGCCTTACCCCAGGTAGCCTCGTCCGCTTGCATGTGCTGCCCGCCTGGAATGCATTTTCGGTTCACGACCGGACAAGGACCCCTTTCCGGACGTCGCCCCTGCTAGGCATGTTCTCGACGCTCTTGGGCCGAGACACGCGCAGTTGTTCGTGCAAAGACCTGGCTGGGCCAGGAAGAAACGGCTTCGAGATGTGTGATTAAAAGAGATACGCAAGATGCTCCGCAGTCGTTTCTAACTCAGAAGTGACGCAGCGCTACCGAACCTTACTCCGCGCAACGCCCGACTGACTCGCTCGCCCCGTCAATGATCATCATCCCCGTCCCCCGTTGTAGTCGGCGCCGCCAGCCTTCCGCAGCCGCGCGACCACATCCGTCTCGTCTAGCTCAGCGCGGTCGCTCGCCGTCACCGCGATGCTGTGGTGCGCCAGCGCGCGCTTGACGTCGCCGCTCTCGACGCTCACGCGCGCCTTGCGCATCACCTTGGTCTGCTCGCCGATCCAGACGACGAGCACGAACTTGACGCGCTTGCTCTCGGCGTCGTTGGCGTACTCGACGCGCACGTAGCCGTACTGCACCTGCGAGTCGTCGAGCGCCGCCGCCAGCTCCGCGATGCCGCCCGAGCCCGTCTGCGTGAGCGCGAGCCGGCTGCCCGTCGCCGCCGCGTACGAGATGAGCAGCCAGTTAGTTGCGTCTCTGTCGCTGCGCACCGCCTCGTACGCTGCCGAGATGTCGGATGCGTCTAGACCGCTCATGGTGGCCGCGGTGGTGTACTGGTATGGTGCGTTGCAGTCGGGCGCGCAGGGGGTCGTCGCGGCTCGGCCAGGACTGGAGGACTGGGTCGAGGCGGCCTATCAAAAAGCGCTGTATGCTGGTGATGTGGGCTGACAATCGAGGACTTGCTGATCCGACAAGACGGCACAGGGACAGGAGGAAGAAGGAAACGACAGCAGATTAAGCATGTGCCGACTGGAGGGTTGAGCGTGTTTGTGGGAGGGGTGGAGTCGACATCGTGAAAAGCGAAATTGGACCCGGGTGGCAGCTACCAGCGGGCCGGCTGGGGGATCGAACAGCCGGATGGATGGATCCATGGATCGCTAGGTTGTCTGGCTAATAAGGAGTAGGCCCACGGAGTACGAATAGCGCTTCGTTCAAAAAAGCCGCAACTCATGACAGTTATGAGCACCACGGCAGAAAGTCGCCGGCTCAATTGCACAGTTCGCGGCGTCTCATACGTCGCAGCTGAGGTTTCAACTTGCCTAGGCTGTCAGCGAGCCAGCGGGACTAATATCACCGCTGTTTCGATGCTGACTCGTCCCGCTTATAAAGGCTACAATGCATATGCAAAAAAGACCAGCATAGTGGCATTTGGCGGGTGCGCAATTGACGTGAGATAATACCGGCGGACGTACGCTACTTGTTTTGAAACGAGACCGTCCCTCTCGTACCAATGCAACGCGCATCGGCCCGAATGCACACAGGAACGCCCTGAATCTTGAGGTCAAGCCCGCGCTGCGTCGTTCATCACCATGTTGCGAAGAACCCAAAACACCTTCAAGGCCACAAAATACCGACGTCAACGATGTGCCTCAAGCCTCATGCATCTGACAACGTAGCACCACAGCATGGCCTTAGTATGCCACGTTCCGCGCGCCGGTCGGTGCAGATGCGCGCGGTGGACTAATTGACATCGATATTGTCAGGATGAAGGCTTACCGTTCCGCGGAATAGCTTTAACGGCAACATAATCAATGAGCCCATCCACCTCTTGAGTCGGTCCCGCTGCTCGGAGTGTGCGACTATCCACCGTCGACTCCAGATCGGACTCAGAACAAAGCGAAGATTGCCTTGCGGTTTTCTCTGCCTACGCCTCTGCTGAACGCCAGTTCGACGACGGATGATTGGTGTGTTCCGATCCTTTGTGGAATCGCATGCCGCCAACAACGATCCCATCGCTGATGCAAACAATATTTCGCTACCTGCGGTTTGGCACTGGAATGATGCGAGGAGAAGCTGCCGCTGGGGTTTCGCTTGCAGTGGTCAGGGCGTTAAGGCCGAAGAGCGTGACAGCGCCGTTTGACTGAAGAAAGCGAGCCGCACTGCAGGCTGTTGTGACGGAGGCGAGCAAGCTGTACAAGTATGCACAGCTAAGCAGAATGCGCCAGGTCGGCCTCTGGCTTATCATGGATGCAGAGCCAACGCTTCGGTCTGCGCCAGAAAGCTGTCTCGGCCGGACCAAGCAACGACTTGACTTCCGTTGGCATGCTGAAGGGAGCCAGGCTGAGAGATCGCCGAGCGTTGCCCAATGCCACAGGTTGGCTGAGCCTGAATTACAGCAAATAATTCGTCGTCCGGCATCGCCTTCGACAGATGAGGCTGCGCTTTGGATATCATATGGTTAAGCAGGCCTCTTATGAGAAAACATGTCTTACTCTGCCGCATCCCTCACAAGCGCCCAGCATTTGCGCATCCCCGTGCCCATGGACTCCGACTCGGGATCGTTGGTCCACCGGCTCGCCGGCAACGTTTTGCCTCCAGCCGCGTCACACTTGTCGTCCCGCACGCGAAAGAGGTGGACATGCATGGTCAGCTTGAGGTGCGAGAAAAGCCACGGTACGCTTCCGAGCGCGCCGACGTAGTCGACCTCAGGTGCCGCCTTGCTGCCCTTGGTCACCAGCAGCGTCGATGCGTACGACTGAGCCATTCGCGTGCGGTCTTCGGCGGTCGCATCTCCCGCATCGCTGACAATATAGCTGGGAAACTCCCATAGACCTGCTAGCAACCCCTTCTCCGGACGCTGGTGTATCAGAAACGAGCCATCTGGGCGCTGGATTGCGCAGACAAGTGTCTCCTCCTCCCGCACTGCCTTTTTAATAGTCTTCAAGGGGAACTTGCGTGCATGTTCTGCGACGGCCTCCATCGGCGAGACTTTCGTTGGGGCGACTGATGATCCGCGGCCGCCGTCGACTTTGAAGGCAAAACTTGCCAAAGAGAGCTGCTTCAAACCGGATTGCTTCTTGACCGTGGTCGGTTTAGCCTTCTTCTCTTTGTCGTCTGCCCCTTCCGCTTCTTCAAATGGCTCACAAAGGCTGCAAAGATCTTCTATGTCGACGGCGTCTGAGCTAGTAGCCTTCTTCCCAGCAAGTGCCACGCCCTCGCTGTAGACGCGACAGGAGGCAGTGATAGGACATAATGAGCACTTTGGGTTTGGCGTGCAGACCGTACTGCCCAGCTCCATCAATGCCTGGCCCCATCGTCCCGGCCTGTCACTCGTGAGGACTTCCCCGGCATCCTCGAGTCCATCATCGGCAGCCACGGCCTTGACAAGGGCATCAGCGACTGCCCAAATTGTGTCGATGACAGTTTTGTCAGTCTTGATGTTGCCGTATATCCCCAGCTGCCGGCTCAGCACCCGCAGCACGTTCCCGTCAACCATTGGCTCTGCTCGCCCGAAGACGATCGACGATATGGCACCTGCTGTGTAGCGACCGACTCCAGGAACGCGAGCCTCGAGATCGGCGGCAGCCGCTGGGAGGAGACCACGCATCTCGTCGTCCTGCACCACGAGCTTGGCCGCCTCGTGGATCCGCGTTGCTCGGCTGTAGTATCCAAGTCCGCGCCAAGCGGCCAGTACCTCCTCGGGCTCAGCTCTGGCTAGATCGTGGATTGTCGGCCACCGGTCCATCCAGCCATTCCAGTAGTCAATGACAACAGCCACCCGGGTCTGCTGCAGCATGATTTCGCTGATCCAGACCTCGTACGCTCGGCGCTCAAGAGCTTGACGAAGTGCCGACGGGTCGGCGATGAGCCGGGGGTTCGTCCAAGGCTTCCGCCATGGCATGGAACGCGACGCACTGACCGAATCAAACCATGACAAAAGCGACTGGCGATTCTCGGGGCCGTCAACTTTGGCCAAGAGAAGTGGCCGGTGGTACTCCAATGAGTGCTGTCGGGCGGGTAACGTGCATGCTTCTCGTGTGGTCTCAGCAGCGTCCTTCGCGAGCAGACGTCGATATAGCGTCACGTCTTTCAAAGAGCGAGAAGAAACCTTGCGCCTCTTTGCGCTTCGCATACGTACAGGCACATCCTCGTCGATGTCTTTCGGGCTACCCGCGTCTGTGTCGCGTGGACGCGTTTCCGGCTCGGTGCACAGGCGGCGCCTTGGCCTCTTCCGCGTGACGCCATCGCTAGATGACTTGGGCGAGGGCGGCTCTGTGAGTTTCTGGGTCATTTCGAGCACTGTCGCTAATGCGACGCCTTGCGATATTCATACCAGGAACCAGGCGAGGCTCGCGGTTCGTCAAGACGGACTCGGGCACGCGCCGTTGGTGAATGAGGTGGCGCTACGCGTATCGGCAGCCACCGACGGCACTAGCAGCGCCACATATGCACAGTTCGCTGTACGCTGCCCCGATCGCTGTACGCTGCCCCGAGCGTCGCCGGGGACAGGAACTTGTCCGGCCTCCCAGTCTGCCCGAGAATATCGACGTACGAGAACGGTGCGGACAAATGGTACTCATTTTCATCTTTTTTTTTTATAACATATATAGCTACAACCGAGTCTTCTCGAGTCCAATCAGTATCGGGTTCATGCCGCCTGCATTACTGTGCTGTTTCATATGTGTGTGCTTTTTGGATTGAAGTTTGCGCTGTTGCCGGACTTACACGCAGATTGCAAAGCATCCAAAGCCAGATCTCGCAATGGCTGTCATGTTTGACGTGCCTGTCCAAAAACTTGTCAGCTTTTCCTATCTCGTTGCACGAATCCGGATCTAACCACAAGCAGACGCCTTCAAGTTGATGATACTACGTGAGCGCCGTTCTCCGCAAGTTACATGTATTGACATGACCACCGATAACCTATTCAATCTTCTCCATGAGAATGTGCCGGGAAGAGCAGTAGCAATTAGCCATAGATGACTCTGAATGTCGAAGTGTTGTTCAGGCCAGTCTATGCTGTGGGCTAGGATTGTAGAATCCATCGTGCGGGTGATACGCTTATCCCTAGACCTGCGCCTGACATCTCCCACTTTAGTTCCGAGCCAAAGTTGTGCCATTATGCGGTGAGATTATAAGTGTCTTGGAATGGAAGGCGTCTACTTTGTAAGCTTACACTCTACTCGCCGTATGTAACGACCACTTCCGATCCTTATAAAACACCTTGCGAATAGCTGGGTTTTTGGAGAAATCTGTGCCAATCATGATGGAGTGCGAGAGCCGCACAGCGAAGTTTCGACTCAAATCTATCTCTAAAGTGCAGGAAAGCAAGAAGGACCATGCAAATATCGTGCACCACTATACCAAAATGGTTCTCTCAAGTCTCTGCTTCCCACAAAGAAGTGGGCAGCGCCGAGATTCATCCCACTTTAGACGTTGCATGCCGGGAGCCTCGGCCACATCCCGGCTGTTCTGGGCTCGATCCTACGACATCCGCCCACTGCCTTAGCTTTACCAAAACAGTCTATATTGCAACGTCGCTGATGTATTAATTCGAGGCGCTGCAGCAACCCTCATCGTCTTGTTCTCCCCTTTTTCTCTTCAGCATTGTCACTTACTGAGTCGATCAAACTCGTCCCTAAAGATATTGTTGGGGCTATTCTCATTCAGAAGAGATATACCAGTCTGGCCATTGATCAACGCTATGAAGACGACACAGATTTTTACGTGGATGGCCACTGCCACAATGGCAGCCAAATCCACATTAGCGACGTGTCCCAAGAACAACCAGAGCATCGTCGTTGACGAGGCTCCGGACTTCGTGCGCCCGTACGTATTGCCGAAGTACAGAGGCCGTGCGATCAAGTTGACGGCTTCACAAATCATTCGCTTTTCTATTACTGCGAATTCTTCGGGGGGCGCTTTCTCCCTTATTCAGCACAATGGCAAGGACTCGGGCTGGGCATCCGCGCGTCCTCATACGCACCGTCTGACGCATGAGCACTTTTACTGTGCTCGGGGTCGCGTTGAACTCTGGGGCCAAAAGAATGTCACGAACGCTACGGACGAAGCACGAGTGGGAACGTCTGGGGACTATGGAAATATCCCACCTAACAGCATCCACACTTTTCAACTGATTGATCCCGACACACAGCTCTCGCACATCTTCCACCCTGGCGGCTTCGAACACCTGTTTGACGTTTTCAGCCTCGGCAACTTCGAAACCAGCTCCATCAGCTCCCCATACCTTGCCATTCCTGCCGACGAGAACCCTTTCGGCCCGCTGACGCCAAAGATGGACGCCTTGCTGACTAGTCTGGACCTGTACGCCGCTCCAGAAGACGTCTACACCCCACGCAGGGACTTTGTGAATGGAACAGCCGGCAAAGAAGGGCTAAAGTGGCACAACGGAGAAAATTCCTTGCCAGATGACCCCACTGAGCCGTATTTTGTCGCCAAGGACTATGGCCCCAAGTATCTCAATTCCGACAATGGCTACAAGGTGATTCAGCCTTTGGCCACCCCGGGACAGGCAACAGGAGGCAACTTCAGCATGGGTACCATTATCATGTCACCGAAGCTACATAATGAATCCTCCTCGACGGCCACGCTACCACACCACTTTGCCCTGCAGATGGAGGACGGGCAGCTCGTTCTTTCCGTCAAAGGCTACCACACGGTATCACTGCTCCCTGGTGACGTGGCTTTTATTCCTTCGAGAACTTTCTTCTCGTACCATGCTACCGTCCCATTCACTAAATTCATGTACATGAATGCTGGGCCGGAGGGTCTGGATCATCAGTTGCTGAAGACGAGCGTGAGCTGGGGCTGGCCAGCGTATCCGAATACGATTAGTCATATTTGATGATGGGAGTAGGCAGAGCTGATGTACGGTTCAATTCGGTGGTCGTGGTAGGAGTATTCGCTAAGTAATTGCTCTGCACTGTCGTCCGTCCAGTCATATCTGGAGTTCCAAGTGCGCATATACGCTCCCAGATTCCACAGACGCAAACAAAGTCCGATTTCACGATCTAAAACACGCAAATAAAAGCCTGGATATTCGTTACAATGACTGTGTCACTCAAAGTTTGTGCCTGATATCAGCCAGTTCAGAAGATAACTCATGGAGCAGATAAGATGGACTCAACCAAGCTCAAATTCAAGAGAACCTAACGATATATTGACTGTTACATGAAACGGGACTTGGCAACTACATGTGTCCTTGTGCAGACTCGACGCATGCCGAGACAAGCCCTACAACTGTCGCGTATCTAAACCTTCAAGATGTCCGTCGCCCTGCCGGACCAATATCGTTTTCTGCAGTGCTGCGCGAGGCGGAAACTTTGCATCGAAAACAGCATCCATTTCCTCTAGTGTTCTACCTCGCGTCTCCACGCCGAAGACGAACCAGACGGCGCTGTATATTAAATTGAGGCCGACAAAAATGAGATAGTATCGCCAATCGATGGCTTCGAGGGCGATGGCCGTCACGTACGTATTGTAAAGATTCGCGCAGTTGGAAAGGATAACATGCTACGTCAGGGTGAGCTCAGTGTGCAGAGGAGAGGCAGCGGTTTGACAACTTACAACACCCATTCCCTTGGCTCGGGTCGGGTTGTCCAAGACCTCCGCGCAATACGTTGCTGTAAGTGGCGTGTAAACGAAGGAGTATGCACACCCAAAGAGAAATATCTGAAAGCAAAGATATCTTAGCCGCTGCCATCAACAGTGATCAAGGATGAACTCACGCTTGCTATGCCACCGTTGGATAGGCTGGTGCTGGCATGATTTTTCTTGTCACCCTCAAACTGGCTCGAAGTGCCCGTCACAGCGGCGAATAGGGCAGCAAGAACGATACTTCCGACCCACAGCTTGGTCCGTCGCCCGATGCGGTCGTTCGTTGCCGAGCCGGCCACCGCACCCGCACAAGAGACGATTGAATTCATAAACGTTAGTAGCAAGCGTCGCTCAGTCGATGAAATCCCCAGCAGCTTATACATTGACGGTAGGTAGTATGTCAGCACGGAGTTCCCGGATAACTGCGCGAATATGGACATAAAGGCCATCATGGTGAAGCGCCAACGGGCATTGTGAGTGTTCACGAGCGCCCAATAATTCCAGATGCTTGACGACTTCTGTAGCTCGATACTATTTTCGAACTCACGTAGCTCGAGCTGCACCACAGGATGGTTAAGATCACCGGCTCCATGGTACTTGGCAAGGATCTTCGCTGCCTTTTCCTTCTTTCCCCACATGGTGAGCCAGCGAGGGGACTCAGGGATGAAGAAGGCACCCGTTATGATGATAAGCGGAGGGACGATTTGGAGCGCCAATGGAAGGCGAAATGCGATCTCGCCCTCCGACTTGCTGCTGGCGTAAGCTACGCCAGTCGCGAGTATGGACCCGGTGTAGAAGACTAAAGCGATCATGTAAGTAAATAAGATGAATGCGTTAAGGACTGGAAGTGTCATACAAGTATTGTAGTAGCCGACGACTCGGGCACGCCACTGCGGCGGTGCGAGCTCGAGGGCGTATGTAGGTGCTGCCGATGTGCCAATGGAGACGCCAAATCCGAGGACGAAACGGCCGCCTAGAAGGTACGCGTCGTTCTGGGCCGCAGTTTGGACTGCGGCTCCGATCATGATGAGGACGGAACCAGTCATGATTCCAACACGGCGGCCGAAGCGGTCGCAGATGGGGCCAGTGAACAATGACCCGATCATGTTTCCAATAGTATAAATCATGAAAATGCTACAATAATTTATACGGCGTAAGCTTTTATGCCGGACGATGTGCAATACAGGAATCGACGAACTTACATGCCGGTGCTGGAACCAAGCTCGGTGTGGTGAAAATACGTCTGGTATTGATGCATGGCGTTGATGGAGCTAAAGATGGACTGCGGAACTCATCAGTATTGATCCAACCTGTGAGCTGTGATATCAAGGGCCTGGCCACTAACTCCGTCGAAACCAGAGGCCGTCGCATTTAGCGCAGCCACCAGCAGGATCATGTAGAGCTGGAGACTCGTCTTAGACCATGGGTTCAGCGGCGCGGCGGTGACGGTTTCGTAGAAGTGGGCGTCGCCCTGTTTCTCGGTGATAGTGCCATGCTTTTGCTTGTCCTCCAATGCCGGGTCAGAATCAGCGTGAAGGGAGCCGTGGTCGACTGACGGCGAGGCAGCGTCTTTCAGGTGTTGAATCGACATCGCTGGCGGGTTTGGGCTCAGTCTCCGGCTGCCTATGCTGAAGGAGCTATAGACGAAGCTTGAATGGTGCGGAGTTACAGCTGTTTATCTGCTCGCTCGCCCATCCAAATTCCCGAGACCAACGCCTCCTTGCGTCCGCATTGCCGACATGACCGGGACACAACCCCTCACGAGACTTGACCCCCGTCCCCCCAATTTCTGACCCCCAAGTAACGGGCACATCGAGTGTCACGACTCCGAGGTGTCGCTGCGACCAACAGAGGGCGCGCTCCCCGCGCGCACTCGATCGCCAGGGCGGCGTGTTGCGGTGCGTGGCTGTAGCCGGGGGCCGTTGTCGGGCAATCCATGCTTGACCCCCACGATGTAACTTGGGCCAAGCCAAATCAGTCAGCGTTAGCTCCTCTCGTAGTCCGTTAACTTGAGTTGCAAAATCGCCAGTCGCACTCTTAGCTCCTCCGTTAATAGAGTTCAAAGGCGCCGACTGCATGGTTACAACTGTAACTTGTACCCCACGCACCGTTTTTGACAGGAGGAGCTCTGTGTTGTGCCTGGGCATCCCCCCGCTTTAGGTTCGTTTCCCCGCACAACTGACATGGGGCCTACGGAAGCTAACGTCTTAATTTCTCGACAGCATCTTCGTACCTCTGCACCCACGCAACGAGTTCCGCCATGCCATCGGGCTAGTTCCGCCGACCCGATCTTCACGCCAATGGCTTATGACTTCAAGTTCAGAGGCCTCGTGGAAGATTGACCTGGGCGAGTCGCTCGTGTCCCTTCATGCTACCGCCTATGCCTAGATGCCCAAGTCGGCCCCGGACTGTCGGCCCCGCGCGCTAACATTGGGCGTTGGTCCACGTACGTGCTCGTAGAACGACTTGGAATCCTCACCTTCCACCCTCTTCGGCCCTTTCCCATCTTATGGCATCGAGCCATTCAATGACATTAACACGCGTATTTTATGCGGACGTCGAACGCTTTACATTTGTCTCGCAGAAATCATGCTTGAGCGCGAAAGCAAGAGCAACTTCTTCTACCAAACACCCTCCAGACCAGAGCCAGGACATTCGCTTCGTGATGCAATTCGCACGGAGGAGCGTGATTGATAGCACGCAAGGTTGTCCAAAGTGACGAATATGCAGTTATATAACATTGCACTAATGAAAGACTCGACGTGAAATTGGCCCCCACGAGTATTCGTTTGAAGGAATCGCCACTGCGTTATCGTCCCCAATCCGGCTACGTTTGGTGACGCTGGGCTGAGTAACAGCAAGTAGTAATCGGTAACCTACTTAAATCTCTTGACCATCGGGGTCACTTCAAATCTGTGATTAGTAGAGACTGCTGATCTACGCCACATCTTCTGTTTGATGAGCCTCATAAAACCAGATGGCTGACAACGACAAACGCGAAGATGGAACTGGCAGGCACGGGAAAGGGTACTGTTAGAGGATTTGTAAATCGATACTTTTCAATTCGCGTACTTGCGTCAAATTGCTTACTCCTGGACAAGATAACATGAAATAAGCAATCTATATACCGGTGGGCGGTATAACAAAGGGTCAAATGCCTCCATTCGATCCCGGGAAGAGGAATCAGCATCTGTTCCTTTCGGCACCGAGAGTCTTTCCACTGAGAAGGAGGACACCTCCTCCCAGGTGTGAGCTCAAAGTTGTGAGTGCGCAGTGGACCTTGTAGACCCTTTTCACGAGATTCATTTGCATGATTTGTAGCGGTTCAAGAGCCCGCGCCCTGTACCAGATATGCATTTCAAGCCTTTGAAGCCACAAACTGCCAATCTCTTGTGGTGCTGGATGACAAGCTTGCAAAATTAAAATAGATTTCAGCGTAGCTCACTCACCACAGTGCGGAAGCTGGAGGATCTCTGCGCAATCCGGTCGGTGATTGGATGAGAGTAGGCGATGCAGGCATTGTGGACATTTTTGCCGCCGTGGCTTGCATGGATACATTTACACAAGCCGACTTGCCGACTAGTGGTGTGATATAATTGCTTGATACGGATTGCAGATTACGGGGTACTCTGCGCTAGGCTGCAAAATGACTGCTCGAGCTGCTGAGGTCCCTCGGCTCAACTAACGCAGAGACGCAACGCTCGGCCAACGGTGAACACACGGCCTCTCTTTAGTATGCTTTTCGTGCGGACTCGCTTCAACACCGATCACCTACCTCTTAGCAAAAGCGAAACTGCAAGGCCCCGTCTCATTGAATGACGTGCTCAGAAGGCGCATGGCAGTTCCTAGGGCACCAGAGTATTTGCCAATACACTTGTAGTTTCGTCGTGCACCTACATGCCTCGTGCATGTTAGTGTTCAAGGGCAATGGCGCGGTCTCACAACTGTCAGCTCGACGCGTCCTCGACGAGTTGCGTTTGCGCCGGGACCGGTTGACTCCCCTGGTCGAGTGTGCAGCATCAATCCTCGTGGGGTCATGAGATAACAATGACTAATTCTAGTCTTGCATGCAAGGGGGCAATAATATGAAGTACTGTCGCCTTCAGGCATGCGCAGAGGCGAACCAGGGTGCGAAGCTGAATCGAGCCCCTGTTCTTCAACCGCGCGGCGCAAATAATACTGTGTAAGCTGAAAACGTCCTGTAGGATAGTGTGCACTTATGTCTCTCTTCGAATTTCCATCTCCCCGTCATCACACTTTCTCGCTCGTCTTTTCAATCTTATCAACCAGAGTAGTCCGCATCTCACGCACTTCTGAAGACCATTGTCTTGGACAGCAACAATGAAACCCGCCACTCTCTTCGCCGGCATACTCGCCAACACTCTCAGTGCCACTGCCTTGGAAAACCTCTCTGGTTACGTCGGGGACTTTCCGAGCTGTTCTTACTCTGCGTTTGCTAAGGCAATGTCAGCCGCCGGCTGCAAGACGACCGGCGTCAACGCGAGCGATTTCGATTGCATGTGTAGACACATGAGCAGCATTATTATCACGGTGACGCGGGCGGTGGAGATTCACTGTTCTGCGGGTACGTTCTCTGCTTCTTTTCTGAGCTCTGGCATTGGCGTCGCTATGGCCTGTGGTGCTATACCTTCACCATGAATATCTCATACCACTTGTGCCAACCTCAATTTCAAAATAACTGTTCGCAGACACTTGATTAAGGTAATTTTTAGATTTTTCCCAGACCATAGGGTCCCTTTGTGGACTCTGGAATCTCGAGGGCACGGGTGCGACCGATCTGCCCGCCGCAACGAGCATGCTGGCAGCTGAATTGGCTGGCCAAACTCCCGGCGCCTCATCAGTCAGCTCCTCAGGCTCAGCGTCTGCGACAAATCCGACCGGATCTACCTCGAAGTCTACAAACATTGCCGCCACGCCTATCTCGGTCCCAGGCGTTATCGGCCTTGCTGGGGGTGCAGCTGTCGCTTTGGCGGGCCTAGCATTGTAATGTTTGGACCAACGATGCATGTTACATCTGATGCGACGGATCAGCTTTATGTCAATTCCGCACAATGAAGGGACATGTCTAGGCATTCAGAGTTACATTATGCCTTCCAATTATGTAGAATATTCGAAGATTTCTTTTTCACCATACAATGTTGCCAGCTCCGTGGAAAGTCAACAAACGTTCCTTGATGGTATTGCCACACTGATTGAAGTATGGTATTGCATTCGTAGGTTGATCCATATTATTACTTCGAGTTCAATTCAAGGAACTCAGGGTGCGCGTTCAACCTAACAAGGGCAATGGCGGCAAAGAGTGAGCGGTTCAGGCTCCGTGCGCAATTCCTGTAATTATCTTTGAGCATGCAACAAAGAATCGTAGTTCTGCTTCTAGTATAAGTTTGAAACCAAGAACATGAACCAAATTTCACCGCTTTTTTCATCTATATCGAAGCCTCACATCATGCCGCGGCCATTTTTCATGACTTGAGTTGGCAGAAAGATCTCCTAGGCTGTCCCCCTGTGGACTTACTTAGGTTGCCAAAGGACGCTGCATGGTGGGGGAAAGCTTAACTGTTAGGGTCAGACCTGGACGAGATAATCATTGCTTGCGATCTGTAGTACATGCCTCTTGAGTTGGTCCGGTATTTGACAACACATGCCCACGGCAATAACGCTATCTCATGTCACACGCTCAGACTGGTAGGGGGCGTCGCCAAAGAGGGAATGATACACCCAATCTCATATTCAGGACCAGGCAGTCAAACCCAAAGCCGTACATTTTGTCCGTTTTGCACTAATGGGAATCTCTTGAAGATGCCCGAGAAGGGCATAGGAAGAAGGTGTTCGTATGCTGCATTGATCGTAGAGCAGGCCGCTCCAGAGTTTGGCGTGTGTTATCGCTAGCGGGTCTGATCTTCCCTTGAGCTCGTCGTCAGTTTCAGCTGGCATTCCGGCGTCCACGTAAGTCGCTAATCAACGTTGACCGCTTGAGGTTGCCTTACTTGATGGGCACTTCTGATACTGCGTGAATTCTAAATCGATAGAGCCACAGGTATGCATTTGAACCCCCCCAACCCCCCCTAAAAAAAAATCGTTCATAAATAAACCTCGCAAGCAATGTGATCAGCAGCAGCTTCGATGTGGAAGTTCATCTGTCGTGATCACGCGGTCGCAGTACGTATTTTCCAGAAACGTGAAGAAGTAATCCACATCCGAGGCCACTGATGCGATGCCGAAAGACACCCGCACAGCACCCGCAGATTCGACGTCGGCAATGCGAAGAAATTCGTCATAAGAGGGTTTTTGGATATCGAGAAGTTGCCGTAGATTAGCAGCGTCAATGCCGAGTGCATCTTCGCTGGCTCCCGGGTTGCAGAAGCAGCCCGTTCGTAAGGAGATTCTGGCCGCCGCGGATTCCACCGCCACAATGCAAACGTCCACCATTCGTCCGGATGCGTCCAGTAAGTTGAAGGAAACGGTACCACCACGGGCGGTTAAGTTTGTCGGTCCATAAATTATAGCCATAGGAGTTCCGTCGCGGTGTCGAAGCATTGCCAGACGGTCTATAAACCATCCAGTCAGGCATCGAACCCGTGTTCTAATCAATTCTATGCCAACACTGGACAGCCAGTCCAACCCAAAATGAACGTCTGGGATCGATAAAAAATTGACGGTCCCGTCTTCAAAGGCTCCCTCATGGGGCGTCATCGCGTGCCACGGGATCCCGACTGTCGCAGCTGTGATGGTGCCACCGGAGAACCAGGGACGAACAAGACGAGCCAATGCATCGCGGCGTGCAATCAAGCAACCAACTCCGGTCGGAAAACCAAATAATTTATACCAACTAACAATCACAAACTCGGGCTTGACGACCGATAAGTCCAATGTGCCCGTTGGTAGATAAGCCGCGGCATCCAGCAACACATCGTAATTCCTCTCTTGGGCCAAGCCGACCCAGCCTAGATGATGTTGTACACCACTGAAGTTGCTTTGCGCCGGGTACGCAAACAACCCTTCGCGGCTGCCGGATGCCTTCGCGAAGATCCCCCTTTTCGAGCCTGGCAGTGCCTGTGCTACCATTGCGGCATCCATTCGCATGTCCGGTGTTCTCAAGGGCACATATTGAATGCGAGAGCTCGCACGTCGGGCAAATTCGCGTAATCCGTTGACTGAGTTGTGATTGTCAGATGTCAAGACTAACCGAGATCTTCTCCCAAACGGATAGGATTCTCCCACAAGCCGCGCTGCGCCGGTCGCATTTGGCGTAAACACGACGCTGTACTCATCCGGTGACGCTTTCAAGTACGCCAGTACCCGTTTCCGTGCAAGCTCAACGAGCTCCGTGGCTGACTGGCTCGTTGGATTTACGGAATGGGGATTGCCAAACGTCGTACCTTCCAAGCGGGCGGCATGGGCCCGATATTGCGCGCGGGCAGCGAGCCCAGAACCTGTATAGTCCATGTAGACATGTCCCTGTTCGTCAAGATAGCTATATTCGACAGCACGCAGCTTGTCCAGTTTAGTTGTCACGCCGTACTCCGGATAAGAATCCAAAATGTTGGTCATGATGAACTCAGAAGCCTGCCAGTATGAACGAGTCCAAGTCGTATTCCGCCGTGACGCCAAGGCTTGTCGCAATGCGCAGAAAGCAAGATCCTCCTTAACCTTCTTTGCAGTAGGTAGCAATATGCAAGTACCGCCTTTAGCAAATGGTGTAATTGTAGCCCTCTAAGCGCAAATCGAACTCGAGATGCACGCGTGTCCGAAAGTGAGGCCCAACAGGAATGGTCCCGCCCGAACCGATGGGCAAGGTGATGGATTTGTGGCAAACAAATCAAGGTCATTAGGTGGGGGTTGCATTGACCAGGGAAATCCCCGCAATCAGCACTTACCTCGCATGCGCAACACACACACTTTATCGACACATTAACGTACCGTACAGCACCTATAGTGGTGTTAATGTACCAGAATGGCGTCAAGCAGCGATCTTGAATTGATTAAAACTCTCCCTGATGGCCATGCTCGGGCCATCCTACTCCATCTTTGCAGTGAAAGCCGCATTCGCTGCAAAGCGGCATCATGTGCCAGAAAACTTCGCAGGGCGCCACCTCGTCGCGAACGCAAAGCCGAGACGGCCACTGCTATCTGTGTGCGATGCGACGCAGTGTTCGACTCCGATGGCAACAAGTCGGAGGCTTGTTGCTACCACGACGGTATGTGCCGCAGTGCGACGTCTTTCTTCACGAAGCCCGGTGGTAACCTCAGTTCAATCATAGGCGAGTTAGACGTGGATGATGAGGGAGACTTTTGGGCCGACCATGACGAGAACTGTCATGGCATCATAGATACAGACGAAATGCGGGAGGAGTTTCCTGACGGCTTCATGTGGACTTGCTGTGAGGGTTCTGGCTCTTCCCCAGGCTGCAAATACGATTTTCATGAGGCAGATCCTGCCAAAGCGACCAAGGGCAGGTACGAGCCTGAAAACGAGACGGCGTTCGGAGAAGGCGTCAGCTATTAGCATTATGTATTCTATCGCACTGCCTATAGACCATTTTACTGCTCAACCACTGGCCACATACAACATTAGAAGCGTCGTAGAAGCACACCACCCACACCATGTCACTTTCTAGAACACAATGATGACGGGATGCATTCTGTGAAAGAGCCAGTGCGTGAAGCTCCCAGGGAGTCCACTGGCACCGTTGGTGATTTTTTTTTCGGCCACGTAGCGCAGGCAAAGGGCTACGTCAGGCGCGGGCGGACCTCTGCAGGAAGCGGGCCTAAGGTCTCTGTATGTGCTCCGTAGCTATCACAGCTTTGTGCTGTTTCAAAATGGCTAAAAATGCCTATAACCTATACGCCGGCCGGGTCGTATCGGTATCCGGACACGGTCTTCAACCGTCCATCCTCTTTAGTACCAGAGGAGCCGTGGGAGACAACTTCATTTGCCACGAAGAAGCGCACATCGCTCATGATGAATTTGCGCATTTGCGCATTTGGAAGCAACCTACCTAGGAGTCAGCAGAACCCATCTGCATCGACCATTGCGATCGAAATGACGATTAAAAATGCTCCTGGGCGCGAAGAAAATGCCAACCAGTCCACAGAGCAAATATCAGATACAATAGCTTAGGTCTTTGTCCGAATTATGTACTTTGACTTAATCAGTGCTGTTGCCCAGTTTCGTCACCAGTATTGTCGTCTAGTATTGTCGTTGAAAAAGCCGAAAGCCTCAACGCGCTAGGGCGACGCCACAAGCCGCTCTCTGCTCAATGCGCCGCCTGTAGTCCACTTGTAGGATGCTCGCAGTTTTGGAGAGTTGGTGGCTTAATCATGAAGCACAACTAAGCCTACTCCGGCTCTATTGTCGTCTCATTCAAAGAATAAATGGGATTCATCACCACCAACGCCGATGCGTTAGCCTGTTTTACAGTAACATGATGCTGTATAGTACAATATCGGTGTTTCGACTTGCAAGACAATAAAAGAAAGACAACCATCGCATGGAAAGCGTCCAGGTATTTGGCTTCGAAGTCGAATCCCACTTCTTCATACCGAAAATCAGCTTCCTAGTTACAGACATCAAAGACCATATTCACTTATCGACTGCTTCCTGGAGTTCTTGGGTTGCATAATGCGACATTGCCGACAATAAGATAACCCAAGTATGGAATCCGAAGTCCCTGTGAGGTGTTGCCGCACACATCGGTGCCTCAAGTTTAGGAACTATCCTGGCACATCGTGTAACCATGTACACGTTGATGCCACAGCCTCTGCGCCGGCTAAGTCCAGTGAAACCACACAGCAAACATACCAACGGTCTTTTCCCCGTATTGCAAAGGACGTTGAAGTCATACGTCCCTCATACGACTGCGTCGTTATTGGTTCCGGCTACGGCGGTGGAGTGGCTGCTGCGCGCATGGCTCGAGCAGGGCAGTCTGTATGCCTGCTGGAGCGGGGTGAGGAGAGATGGCCAGGAGAATACCCTGTCAAGTGCCGGGATGTAGCCAGGCAGTTTCACTCATCTGGAAGCCTTTCGCGAGGCCGTGGAACTTTTGGTGCCGTGAAGAATAAAAATCCGACAGGAATGTTTCATCTGGTCGTCGGCCAAGGCCAGAGCGCGATAGTTTGCAACGGTAAGTGGCGTTATAGCTTCACCGTCATGATTCAGACTGAAGCACTTTATTAATACTCGCCTCAGGCTTGGGTGGTGGAAGCTTGATCAATGCCAATGTGTTTCTCGAAGCGGACCCAGGGTCTCTGGCAATGGATTTCTGGCCTCCACAGATTCGGGAGAATCCAGCGTGTTTACATGAGTGTAAGTCAGATCCAGACCTTGAAGTTTCTGTGCCATTCATCCTACCGCAAGTCGATGTTTACGAATGCATGATCTGTAGATTATCATAAAGTCAGAAATATGCTTGAGCCTGAGCCGTACCCAGATGACTGGCCGATGCTGAAAAAGCTGCAACTCTTTTCTCGACAGGCCAAGTACTTAGGTATGGAGGACTTGCATTACAGAGTACCACAGACAACTCGTTTTCGGCCTGGGCCCAACAGCTGCGGTGTCGACATGTCTCCCTCAACATTGACGGGCCAGGACTCATTAGGTCTCAATGATGGGTCGAAGACGACAACCTTGGTGACTTACTTGGCAGATGCATGGAACTGGGGTGCCGAAATGTTCTGTCAGTGCGAGGTCCGGCACATTGAAAAGGTTACGGACTCCCGGGGTGGTTATTTAATTTACTTTGCCTGGCACGGACACAAGCGCCGCCGATTCAAAGACAACTTTCGAGGAGACCTTATGTGGGTCCACGCGAAAAAGGCCGTCTTCCTTGGTGCCGGTGCAATTGGGACAACGGAAATCTTGTTGAGAAGTAGAGCCATGGGCTTGGGCATGAGCGACTGCGTGGGTCAGGGTATGAGCGGGAACGGCGACATGGTGACTTTCGGGTACCTTGCGACAAGATTGAAATTTTCAAGATCTGTTGCACTAACTAAGTATCAGATGCAATATTGACAGCGAAGTAAACGCCGTCGGCAATCCCAGTCCGAAAGTGGATGATGACCCTGTTGGACCAACAATCACCAGCATCATAGACAATCGGGGCCGGTCTGATAACCCGTTGGACGATTTCGTGCTGGAAGATGGGGCCATACCTCAATCTATGTCAACTCTGCTGCAAGCTATGCTCAAAGTCATGCCACCATATCATGATCCCGAGAGGAAAAGTACCACGTTGAGTCGATGCAAGGCTGCTATTCAAAGGTATTTTGGCAGAGCCCTTAGTCGAAGCTTGGGTTTTGGTGACCCCAAGAAGACATGCGTCTTCCTGGTAATGGCGCATGACAGTAAGCGAACCCGCCGCGTGCTTAATCTGAAGAATTCAGCTAGAGCGCATCACAGGCAGCCAAGCAACTCTCCGCCTCGTGGAGGACCAACCATGTTTGCAATACCTGGGCGTAAGCCGGAGCGATCAAATTGAAAGACTAAACAAAATCCTCGCCAGAGCTGCTGATGGCGTCGGGGGTACACTGGTAGAAAGTCCATTCAGCGCAGCATTGGGTGGACAACAGATCTCAGTCCACCCTCTGGGGTAAGTTCCTACTCCTCTTGTACAGCGGTTGTAAGCACAGTTGATTCTAACATGCCCTTTGCAGCGGGGCACAAATGTCACGAGACAACACAGGCCTCAATGGCGTGACGAATCACGTTGGTGAGGTCTTCATTGGCAGTGACACTACAGAGACCCACGATGGTCTCATAGTGGTCGACGGCGCGGCAGTTCCATGCGCTATTGGCGTGAACCCATTGGCGACAATTGCTGCGCTTGCCGAGAGAGCAGTTGCTGAGTACGCCAAAAGACAACACCTTGTAATCAATGAGGAGAAGAACGGCATACTTGATCTTTTTGGACAACCAACGCATAGCCCCCATTCTCTAAATCTTGAATCTGGCAAGGAGAGTGTTATGCATGCAGCCGATATCGACATTAATTTCACGGAACTCTTGTGCGGCTTCGTCCACAATGCGTCGAATACAGGTCGCAACGATAAAGATGCTTACAAAAATGCGTATCGTACAGGCAAGGGCCGAGGTGAAGTTGCCAGACTCTTCCTCAGTGTCACGAGCTGCGAGACGAGCGATGTCGAGGAAGCGACGCTTTATGGCGGTGTTCTTACCGGCACATTTGTCTGTCCGACAATCGAGGGCTCGCCTTTCATGGTGGTGGGAGGCGACTTTGGCTTGTTCACGCGGGATAATAGCACACCACAAGCAAGCAAGCTGACGTACGAGTTTGACATGACGGGCACAAACGGGAGGATCCTTCACTTCCGCGGGTATAAAGTGGTCGATCCATCTATTGCTTTAAGCCCTCGCAGACTCTGGCACTCGACCACGACTCTGTACATCACCATCTCAGAGTTGGAGTCCTCGGGATGCCCTTTCAGATTAGCCCAGAGAAATGACAGCCAGTGTACTCTCAACACGCCAGACCACGCAGATTATGCCCTCAACGGATGCGACGAGACTCAACTCCACGGCCTGAACCAGCGGCTGCCAATCGTTATAGGCATGCTAAAAATGAAGCCTGGGGACATATGGACAGAAATTTGGACACTCACACCAACCGGACGACATCTGCTTGAGAAGGCAAGCAAGGTGACCAATTTCTTATCTTATTTTGCCTGCAAATTGGCCCTTCCTTTCTTCATTCCGCTTGCACCACTTCAGTACCCAACAACGGGATTCCAAGGCTACACAAATCCTACGCCTCCAACAAAGTCTTTTTCCATAGCGGCGAGCGACGGCGTCATTACCCAAATGCACATGTGGGAGCCTGACACAGGCGCAATCGCCACAGATGCCCATGGGAGTTCCGTGAAGGTGGAGAATTTGCTCATGATTCCTGGTGCTGCGGTTGACCAGGACATTTTTGCGTTGCCAACTATCCCATTTAACGCTATAAATTACTTCACGCGAGCTGGGTACCGGATTTTCGTTACAGTGCACCGCATTGGCCGTTTAGCCACAGCGCGAGGACCTTGGACGACGTACGATGCCAGGCTCGACATCAAAGCTGGTCTCGAGCACATTCGACGGCATTTCGGTGTAGGTAAGGTCTACACCATTGCTCATTGCATGGGTTCAGTCGCTTTTGCGAGCGGTCTGCTGGATGGCACGATACCAGCGGACTGGATACTTGGCATCACCTGCAGCCAGGTTTTTATGAACCCAGTCTGGAGCAGGATCAATCACATCAAGGCCAGCTCGCCGCTGCCATTGAGCCGGCTGTACAACGCGATGGCTGGCCCATTTCTCAGCACGAGCACTTCCGAACACGACCTCGTGGCCGAACGCATGTTGAATCAGATGCTACGGTTCTACCCGGGAGACAGACGCGAGATGTGCAGCAGCGCTGCTTGCCACCGGACGTCACTCCTCTTTGGGCGATGTTGGAACCACCGCAACTTGAATGAAGCGACGCATCGCTACATTGACCGCATAATGTACGGCGCCAATATGACTCTCATTGACCTCCTGGCTCGTATGGGACGCCGCGGCTGTGTCAGCAACAACGCCCCAACATACAACGAGCTGACAACGGCAGAAAACATTCAACGCCTCCGCGGAATTCCGTTCCTTCTTTTCAGCGGTCTGGATAGCGATGTCCTCTCCCCAATAGCCACCGAGAAGACGTATGAGATTTTATGCGATACCTTTGGCATATCGGCAGGCCGGGGCTCAGGCATCCAGTACCGTAGGCGGGTGGTCCCCGGCTATGGACATTTGGACTGCTGGATGGGCCGGAATGCCTGGCAGGACATCTTCCCTTTCGTGCGCAGAGAAGTTGATCGCGTAATCAGGGGAGAGAATTACACCTTCAGACAGCCCTACGATAAGTTTCGCTCTGTTCTGTACGAGGGTGCCGGGCTGTAGTTTGGATGAGCTCATGGCAGAGGATTGCGATTTTGGTAGTGCTGCGGCTGCCTCGACATCTGAATCCCAGAGAACACAGGAACGGTCCTTCCGGACCTACCGTATTCAGTACGGGCCGAATGCAGTAGGTGGTAATGTCGCATAAAACCTGGACTCTGACAAGGAGACATTAACCTGCTAGAGTCGGGGTAGTTGAAAGGAAAAACTCGTCGAGGCGAGGGCGACTGGGAGCGCAAGCCAAGGCACAAGTGCGAATAAGCCCATGTATTGTAATTGTCCATTATCGTTTTTGGAGTCGAATCCAGCGACGTCCTTCTACTTAGCTGCGTGAGAATTCGAGCGTGCAGACCAGTACATTACTTGTCCGCCAAAGACTCCGTAGTAGCCTCGACATCATACTCAATGTCTGTCCTTATTATGTACTTGGCTCCTTTCTTGACGCTCGTACCTTCGTGTAATAACGCGCCTCTAGCCTCGCCATGCGGAAACACGGCCACGCCTCCTATCACCGGCCGTACGGGATACGCATTGAGTGTTCCCTCGATCGAAGAGGGCGTGTAAAATATCGTTTCACCCCCTTCAAATTCGTCGTTTAGGTATAATAGAAATGTGAACAACGAGCTGCGTTTCATCCCCGTGGGCGAGTCGTCATATATATACGTGTCGTCTGCCTTGATGCCCGATGGCGGCCACGCGCCGTCGATATGGCATCGGTACTCGGCGCCGGGGACATATCGGTACACACGGAATCGACGGTTGAGGCCACGGGATGCGCGGCCATCGACGGTAGCGGGGACGAAAGGGGCCACGCGTGACCACAGCTTGTCATGGAAGGCGGTGTCGACAATCCAGTAGAAGTTATGTGCCAGGACGCTGGCATCGCCACCCTCGCGGATGGGCGTATCCGGAAGGAAGCCGACGCTTTCACCGGCCGCGATAATAGCCTTGCATTCCGCGGGAGACAGGACGTTCGTAGCAAGGCTCAGGTTGGGAACGTGGGGGTGGTGGTGATGCTTTATTGGGGGCGTTTCCGAGGACAGTCGGACGGTATCGGGCTCAGATGTGTAGAGGATGGCGGGGTGATGATTCGGCGGTTTGCGGAGGTGCCCAGGAGTCGTCTCGATTGTGCGGAGAGACGAAGGGAGAGTCCCAGATCCCGCGGCCAGTATAGATTTGTCGAGAACAGCGGCGTAGACTTCATGCGGCGCTGCAGACGGCCGCAAGTCCCACACCGATTGCAGGTCAATTTGAGACGATGAGCTAGACGAGGGTTTTGCGTTGTAGTCGATCGGGCAGGCGACACGCAGCACAGCATCGAGGACGCTGAGGAGCTCGCGCTCCTTGGCGGTGCGCTCGAGTCGGTCGAGACTGGCGCCGTTGGGCTGCGTAACAACGTCGAGGTCTCGCACCCAACGGCACAACGCGCCCAGTTTTGGTTGTTCTCGTCGCAATCGCATCTCTGCGAGGAGAATCTTCGCATCGAGATACTTTTCGTCAGCAAGCGCAGCCGACACTCGCGCTGTGAGATTTGCGCCCTCTGCGACATCCGCATTAGCTCCGGTGAGCAGACTCAAGGGACGGAACCAGCCTACCAGTAGCATTGACGCCCGTGGTGCATGACTGACGGAAGTCGTAAACGGCGACTCGGAGGTCCTTGCATGCTTTCGACTTGGTCAAGCCGGGGTATTGCGCAAGCGTCGTCAGCGTCTCAATCGTGATGTCGAGTTCCTCGTCCGAGATGACTGTCTGCAAACTTCTGGGCTCGAAGGGCTCGCTCTCGAGAACCGGGGCGGGAGCGATCGAGGACTTGACAGTCTTTCGGGCGGCGTCAATTTGCGCATTTCGCTTTCGCTTCGCAGATTTGGCCATGACTGCACGTGTGGGAGAAGAGTTGACTTTTCAAAGTCGGAGGACGCTGTTCCGACACCACCAAGTTTCCAAATCAGGGCGGAAATTTTCCCCGCCACAAAGCGGCAGGGCCGCGTGCGGCCTTGGTTGGGCGTTGGGCGTGGGCGCCTACTAGCGACATTCACCCCGCACTCGCAGTTAGCGATCACCTGCAGCGCAACAAGGCATTACAAACCTAACTGGTTTGGCTCGTCGCCGAGTGGCCTTCAGTTTCATTGCATTTTTATTGCCAAATGACGGGACTGAGCTTTTCCCAGGTGCCAAGAGGGAGAGATAGCGAGGCTTCCACGTTGCATCCCCCCCCGTCCATTTGCCGACCGAGCATCGGCGGCAATCAGTGGCCAAAGTAAATCCAATGGACGACTGTGAAATGCTTGCTCGCCTTAAGCCAACTAGGTAGTTAAATTGGAGCGCTACGAGTCTGTCACGTTTTCTTTTTTCGGCCGAGGCACCTTCCTTGGAAGTCGACAAGATCCATCGTAGCAATAAGCATCGGTCAGATGGGAAGCACAGGGCTCATTTGTCTTCCAAGTCTGGCGCGCGCTACGGAGTAGAATATGCCGAGAAAAGTGTCCTGCGGATGGAAAAGGCTGCGGGCCTTTGTTCAAAGTTACATGTACTTGAGTTCACTCAAGAAAAGCGAAGAAAATGTTGAAGAATCATAGGCCACTTCATCGACGACGGTGACAGGGGGATGCGACGACATGGTCGTGCCATTCAGATGATAAGTAGAGGATCCGCATTAACCGGGAATAGCGAACTACTCGTAGCTAGGCTGCGTACAAGACCGAAGCCAATACAGATGCAACACTTGAAGTTACCGATGTCGCCTCGAATGACCAACGCTGCTCGTGTACATGTAGGTTGAGACATACTTCCAGACATCTGCATGTAGAATATCACGACTAGCAAGGCCTCCATTGGATGGAAAACTTCACCGTCAGCTTGCCGCTGATGTGGTCGACCTTGGATTCTTTAGCATCGACCCATGGGGGCGAAAAGCTGTCAGACTTACCGCAATGAGAGCCGGAAGAGCAGTAGGTACAATGTTGCAAGCAGTGTTCATGTTGAGAATTGCGGTGCTGCCGCCGCATGGTGACCAGGAAAAGATGCCAGGGTGAGATTGTAAATCAAAATTTCCGCTGTAGTGGCCGTTCAGCTTAATGGAATAATCAACATGCTCGGCACCGTTGCCAGTGAATGAGAAGGTGTTTATGCATTGGCCGTTTGCTCCGGCGGGAATTTCGGCGAAACCAATCATGTCAGTGTCGACGATGGAGAATCTGGGCTTGAAGTCAGTCATGAGAGCAACAGGTGGTTACACAATCCGACGACCCAAGACTCACTGGAAGCCAGGGTCAAACTGAGTGTTAATCGTGAGCTTGCAATTCTTGCGCCAGTCGACAGGACTGGTGCCCGGGCCTGTCTCAACTTCGTACGCCGAGAAGGTGGCTTCAAACAGACTGCCGGTGGCGTCGACTTGTACATCGGCGGTCCCGGCCGGACAGCCGCTACCAAGGAGGCTTACGCCGATGATCTTGACTGTCCGTGGGCCATCAGCGCGCTTTTGAGGAGGAGCCGCGGCGGCGAGGGCGAAGAGGAGAGTTAGACTAGCGAAGAAGCGCATCTTGGATGGCAAAGAAGGTGGTGGGTATTGATTCCCTCTGATGTGATTCTGATGCCGCGAGAGCTTCTAGGAAACAATGGAATGATATTGTTTGCCTTCACGTAGCTTTTGGACAGGGAATGGTCAATTTATACGTAAAGATATCTGAAATCAGCCCGCCTTAAAGGGGGTTCTCAGCTGCTCTGTGGCTATGTCCATCTACCCTGAAGGAGTACGAGTTAGTTGATAGTCTAGAACGCCTCCCAGAACCTCATTGTGTAGGATGTGGCGACGCCAAATGCATCGTGGTTGGCTGCCTCTAACACTGCAAGCTGTGTGTTCACCAGACCGTCCTAGTCACACCGCCCAGCATCCTAACACAGCAAACTTCCCTGGACTTAAGTTCATCATTGGATAACAGCCCTACCTTATTTGTCTTAAACGGCAAACAGCAGAAGACTATTGACGCCTGGCCTGCAAGTGCGGCATTCACCCCTCGCATTAAGCAAGCCAAGGGCCCCGGCATTCGGGGGAACTGCGTAACCTGCAATTGTCTCTTGCGTGCATTGCCGAGGGGCAAAATGCCTCCCGAAAACTCCCAGTATTGCCATCGTGGTCAATGCTGATCTTCGCGGCATACTTTTGCGCCCATAAGGAGGGTGCCCTATCCGCTGTGCATCGTAGCAGGGCCATTCTTTGCTTCCTATCTACTTCCTGGATGGACTTCTTTCTTGACTTCAAGGCCTTCATGAGACGCGCAGTCTCACTCCCACATGTATGGCCCGCTTCAATTGCGGAAGTACTATTCTGGGAGTTGAGTTGCAGTATAACTTAATGAAGTAAGGGGCGGGTTTCATTCTACAGAAAACCGCCGAAGTAGTTACGTGAGGGGCGACATCCGGCTATCCCGAACTTACTGTATTAGACCAAGGCTAATATAGGCGCGCAAACATCGCCTCTCAATGCCGCACCTCATAATTGTACGCAACTGTGCAAGCCTGAAACGCTTTGAGAAGCAGCGTCACTTGAGAAGCCTGAGCTCTGCGATTTCTCAGTGTGCGGCCGTTACTGACTTATTCCTCACGTTGGAGCCAGGCTAGTGCGGGGTGTTTACAAGCCAGTGGCGCCCCGACTGCCAACGAAAGTCATAATGCATAATTTTAGAAAGTGCGGCTGATAGTGGCGTTTTTATGCATAGACCCCTGGATATAACAGCTTGCAGGTTAGGTGATTGAACGGTGGAGTGGTTTGTCACGGAATCGGACAGACACAGATGTGCAGGAGGGTGCACCGTAGCCAGCAATAAATTGAACACCATAGGGGTCATAGGGAATATAACCTTTTCTTTCCCAGGCGTGATGTTAGGACTGAAGAAGGTGGCGAGCTCAACGAAAGCGTCAAGATATCATTCCGCCTGCGGGCGTAATTTAGTTGATCCAGGTTTTTCGCCGAAGACAATGTCGATCGTAGGATCAACATGCAGGGCTCACCACGAAGCCCATTCCTGCGTTAGCTTTCAAGTGGAATCCATTGCTACATGCCTACTCGCAATGAAACGCCAGCACACCAACGCAAAGTTCAGAGGGAACTTTTGTGTCGTACTGCACAACAGCGGGCGCAGTAAGCAGTGTTGGTCGATCGCTCCCGCTTTCCACATTTTGCTCTGGAGTCTTGCACACGATGAAAGACTGCCTGGCCAGTCCAACGGGCATTGTGACATCGCGTTGTTGTACATGTTCTCTCATGACAGCTCTTTTGAACCTAGCCAGTTTCGGCCGCCGCATCTTAACGGAGGCGTCGGTCTAGGTCCGCGCAAAGAGGACAGGCAGGCCCCGTCTTGTGGAGAGAACGGCAAATAACATATGCCGAGGTCTCAAACATAGGTGTCTCTCCATCATCTTGAAAGAAGCGGTCTAGGTCTTTGAAAGATCTGATGCAGTCGCAACACAGCCCGCTATGGAGCCCCGCAGTCATCAGCTTCGGGCTATTTAGTTGTTATCATAGCATTATATAGCCCCTTGGCGTTGAGAGTCCAGCTACTCAGCACAGTCTTGGGTGACATAGCGCTTGGAGTCCCCTGCTGGACACAAAGCAAGCATGCGCGAGATTGCAATGAGCTACACCCGTAGATAGAGACCAGAGGTTCCAGGCAGCTTGAGAAGTATGGATCGAACAAGAAGCAGCTGGTCATCATGAGGTACATGTTTCCTGGCAGCCAAATTGGTCAATAATAATTCTCTAGAGGACAAGGTAGAGAACATAGCCCTGCTTACATGTACACTGACACGCCAAGAGCATTGCTCTTGATGGCAAGGGTGATTCGCCCTCGTTTCATTGCTATGATTTGTCACGGGCTTGCAGGAGAAAATTGTCTGCATGCCCCTCATTTCATGTGCGTAGCTCCGTGGCTCGATATGACTGCAGCATTTGGAAATCCAGGCCGCATCTTCCCCGCACTCCGGGGATCTGTACCTTTTGTCACCTGACATGCACAACAAACCGCAGCCTGTGAGTAGATGAGCCAACATTTTTGCCCAAGTTTGCCCGGTGAGGCCTCAGGATCAACGCCTGCTTGAGCAAGCTGCTCATCCGAAGGCAAGTTTATATTCCACGCCATCCACACCTTTGAGGGTCCCAATTGTGTTAGATGGAGTTCTCCCCATATTGAACCCCTTCGAGACTCCATTGTCCGCCTTGCAGGTATGCAGAAGAGCGTAAAGCTTTAAGAAAGCATATTGAAATCGGAAAGTCTAGGAGCTGCAAAATCGAAATAATTCCTCAGTTGACAACCAATTCAGCGTTGCGATATTGCAATGAAAGTTGTAATCTAGTATGATCGCTCAGCAAAGGTAGACGAGGCAACGAAGTAGCACACCTTGAATCGCTACATGTTCTCCTTCCTAATGGAAGTTATTTCATTTCCGCATCCTCATTAAGTTAAGGTTCTAGACCCTGAGCCCCTCTGAATTAATAGGCTTATGGGCTGCAGGCGCACTGCAGGCAATCAAGACAAAAGATCGCTGTCGTGCATGCAGATGCGTATGATGAGGCAGCTGCATTCCCCGCTTCTTGGCTGTAAAATCTCCTTCGGAGCAGCATTCATTCGGCCGACTCCGACTGAAATTCCTGATTTGAATCTGTGCGCTCTGCGGAAGATATTTGGACAAGCAGACTTGCTGTATACGTTAAAACGATTTCCTACCACCAGGCTTTTGAACACAGTTTTGCGATCATTGCTGCGATTCCTGTATATAATGTTAAATGAATAGGTCAGGCGTATATGATGCGATATCATAATCTGATTCATTCACTGCTCCTCTGGTCGATGATTAGTGAGCTATCCGCCGCAAACCTCGGGAAGAGAAGAATAGTTGTCTGCTCGAGGAGGCGTATTGCAACGTCGCAAGTCATAGTCCTGTGCCACTGACTTGTTACTCCTTGTATTGAACTTGGACCCATTCCGTTGGCGGGGAGCTCAGGGATCGGTAAGCAGGGCCCGGGCCGATACCAGAGTATTCGGAGAGGTCACAGACTGGTGTCAGCGCGACGAGTGGCCTGCGGAGCTGCTGGATGACGGGGAACGCGGCGCCGAGTGGGGTGGGGCCAAGACCACATTTCGCAGAAGCGGGCCAAGCAGCTACTCGTACATGTCTGAAGGTGCATTCGCCAAGTCCAGCTGACGGGAATCGTACGACTGTGAGGGTGGAGGCACAAGCGCACGGACTAAAGCCACGAAAGAGCAGCCACTTTACGCGCACAGGCGTCAAATTACATGTATCCACGCGTCAAACACTGAAGGCGGGCGATCAGTAAAATGCATATTTTCTTCTACTTTCGACGTACATGTAATCGCTGTACAGAGCGTCAAGCCGACTGTCGAATCGTTTCACAGTAAGCGCCGACCATGACAATGAAAGAGACTGCATCCTGTGGGTCGTGCTGTGCGAGATATTTGATCGGTGTCGTTCGGGTATTTAGGATTATGGCCTACCGCTACGTCTCTCCCGACGGGAAGGGCGCGACACGTTTCATCCGTGTTGTGGCGCAATAACCTTAATTTACTCCCAGTAATCTCGATCAATTTGCCACGAAGAGGGTTTTGTGGATTGCGTCCCGCACAAAGATGAAGGCAAACAAAAGCACCAGCCACCAGACGTCAGCCTTTGGAAGGCGGCATGAAACCATTGGCGCCGTTCAAACTGAGTTACACCTCTTCATATGACTTGAATGACCTTCTTATAATTGAGAGAGGAGCGAGAGGATAATAGCAATGGTGGGAGCTTTAACCTTCTATCTACGGTCGCTGTGGGAGCCTTGCTTCTCTGTCGTGCATGGCATCAAGAACGCCTTACTCGTAGCTTCTTGGCGACGAGCTGTGAATTTTGCTCTCGCGTCATCTCTGGTTATGCAAATGATGGACGATCATGAAGAGAACCGCGCGCCTACGTTCAAGAGAACTTCTCAAAAGAAGAATGTTGAGCAAAATAGCAAGGTCTTACACTGGCTCAATCGCCCAAAAGAAAGAAGAAACAAAGAATTTGCGGGTCCGCAAAGGCGCTTCTGAGGGAAGCCTTGAGTTTTCTCAGGAATTTTCTCTTTGGATTTTAAGTCCACCTTTGAATAAAACTAAACCCTAAATATACGGCCAGGGGTTAGCCAGGTTCATATCACTGTAGGGGGGGGGG
>JALHCE010000142.1:107335-122899 GCA_024340795.1 Tolypocladium amazonense
TTGGCCAGTGTTCGTCTGATATTGGTTCCCTCGGCTGGGGATCGTGGAAATCTAAGAAATTAAGACGCGTTAGCATCCACAACGCCATCAACAGGTGAATTGCAGGAGAGGAACAAGATAGAACTGGAACGTCGCGGCTCAATGTTTTGAGGGCCAAAATATTGTAGGGCTTTCTACGCACGTGGCTAAAATACAGCTAAGCCTGGGGTTGAGTGCCAAGACTCAATTAGACTTTGCACTAGTAGACAACCGCCTCATGGAACGGAGGATCATGAGAGCTTAGTTCATGACTAGCCATTCGTGCCCTGGACTCGAGCCATTTCTTTTCCTTAAAGGGGCAGGGGCTCTGATGTATTTGAAGCCACACAATGTCTCTTCTTCCTGCCCCATTCACTCATTGGTAGCAAGCAAAATCGAAAGCCCTCACCGCTGTCAGCGAATCCTCAAGAATTGCCCGAACAGGATACGTTTTCGCCGCCTAACCGCCTCCCGACCGCGCAGATTGTCACAATGCATTGGCCCTCATGGCTGACATGGTACAAAAAGCCAGAGTATCGCGACATCAATGAGTATTCTGCTGCCGTCGGCTCTGGAAAGCGTCCTTTGAGCCCGGATGGCCGAAATAGCATGATTCCCAGTCAGCTAAAATTAGAAAGAGTGCTTGACAATAAGACATGTATGTTGCCGAAGATCCCTATTGCGGCTTAGGCAAAAAGACAAGACTAATCGTCGATGCCGTCGACCAGGCAGTCCAATGTCCCTTTATGACTTCTATATGTATCTCAAGCATATAGAGTTTTCCGAGGAGAACCTTGAGTTCTATATGTGGTACGTCACCGGCCCCTTGTTCAACAAGTTCTTCCAGTCTAGACAGGCAGCCCTCTAGGTACAAGAATTACGAAAGGAACTATGATGCTGCTATTGACGAGGAAGACGAAACCTCTTTGCGAAAATCCTCCAATTCAGCGTCGTGTCTCAAGCCGACTTATTCATCCGAGACACTTGATGGTCATGTTGATCCTGAATCTGGTAGGACTCAGGCTAGCTCCCCACGCTTCATCATATTGACATGTGGAATACAGCCGAGCAAGTTTTAGGCGAGATATCACAGCTCATCACCGCCGGAGCGACATGCGCACGGGGCTCCAAGTGCAAGTTAACTTGCGCTGACCGTCTTCGGCCGTCTGCAAGTGATGGCTGCAAGCTCCTCCCGTTCGCTACGGCCAGCACTCAGACCCTCACGAAAGCCAAGTCTGGCTATCGCACCGAGCTCAACGCCATTGCGCACACGTTTCTCAAACCTGGGGGGCTCAAGGAACTAAACATCCCCCCTGCAATGCGTTCCAAGGCACTTGCCAGCCTCCAAACTTCGTGCGACCCGTCCCATCTGCGTCCAGTCGCCGATCACGTCTATCAGCTTCTTCGAAATTGCTCGCACCGTAACTTTGTCCGCCTCGGAGTCTCCAACGGTACTTTCGAGACCATCTGCGTTGCAACAGGTCTCGGCATCACCCTGACCGCAGGCGGATTCTTGGCCGTTCTGCTGCTGGCTTTAATCCCATACCGCGGTTTCCACTCTCGATGGACCGTCCTTGGTGCCTGGCCCATGTGGTGGCTTGGTATGAGCCTTATTATGTCTGGCATGCGTGGCAGCTGTTTCTTCCTTCTGCTTTTCTCGCGCCGCCAGCCGCTCCCATGGGAGCGCTTCACTGACGCTGAGACGGGGGCGGTGCAGCAATCAGGCTTAGTGCGCATTCTCTCACGCCTCATGATCTTCGACCGTAAATTCCGCGTCAAAGACGTCCATCTGCGGCATCTTCAGCACAAAATCGTCTTACAAAGCTTGTTTGGCGGCGCCATTTTTGCGACTAGCGGTGTATTATTGTTCGTCTTCTTGCCAGTCTGGTCAACAACGGTATAGGGCCGGAGGTAGAAATTGCTTGGCTTCTCTAAGAGAAGGATACGAGCTTTACCCTTTTCTACTACCTAGAAGGCCTTTTCATGTACATCCACGACGTATCCATACCCCTAAGCGACTCGTTACTCAGCCCGACTTTGTACCGAATGTAACACACATGGCTAGAGGCTATCACACCATGCTTGAAATGTGAGCGTTATGTCCGGAGCAGCGACAAATTATTGGTTGCTATATCCACAACTTGAAGAGTGGGCAAGTATGGCCGATGCTACTGCGGATGAGGAAAGATTGTTCGGACACAATTGTACAAGTTTCCTTATCTAATAAACTTGTCAAAGCGCTGATTAGCAGTGTAACGGTAAGCGTTCAGATTTCATATTTCGGAGTAACATTAAGCCTATGTCTTTCTTCTTTTCACATAGATTTTCTTTACCGCCCCTCGCAGACTCCGCTCACTCTCAAGATTGTTTCAGGTTATTTCTCTCGTCTCTTGGCTTGAGCCATCCTAAAGAAAGACCAAGCACTATATAGCTGTGTTACAATCCACAGCGAGAACACTAGTGGCAAGATTGCTCGCCATTGAAGTGGCCAGGGCGGCCACGAATGAGTTAGAAGGCTGATCGTGACCCCAACTTCCACGATAGCACCCAAAATGGCCCAAAGGCAGGAGGCGGATGCTATAAAGACCAATGTATGATTGTCCGAATTCTTTATTCGCCAGATGATCATCGCAATACAGATTGGAAGTTCCACTACAATATCGAACGACCCTGCGTGATAATGAGTAAGTTGCGTAGTCTGTATCGTGACTTGTGGAACTACACACCCCATACCATACACATACGGAAGAGCAGAGCTGCCTCTATCCGGGGCTGCGAATTGCCAAGCAACAACAGGGCTGTCTGGATGATAGCCAGAAGACCGATATGGTGGGCAACGCTCATAGCGCTTGCCAAACTGGCGCGATAGCAAAGCTCAAAAAGGTAGTACGCGCTGTATATCTGTGAGAGTACAAGTAAAACATCACCCACGGTAACACGAGGATGAGGCTCCGCGAAAACAAAGGAAGCAGAGACATCCTGGCGTCCAACGAGGAAGTCAAAGACTGGATATGCTCCGGATAGTAAGAGTAGGATGCGAATTATTGCGCCAACGTGGAAGTTGATAAAAGAACGCCGGCGTCGCTCACTGTTTCCACGTCGTAGCTCCTCCCAGATGTCGCCATATACCTTACGGAATAGACTGCGCTCTAGACAGTTGGCTGTTAGGACGAAAGCAAGAGAGCTCGAGCAAAGTATCCAGGCGCCGTGCGGTATGTGGATTGAAAGCGATCTGATCTCGGGCGTCGAGTCTGCAGGGTTCGACATGTTCTAGAGCCTTGGGGATATCGGAAACAAGTCACCTAAGCCAATCAAAATGGCCTTCAGTAGGAGCTCTATTGGACTTTATATTACTCCGGTACGGCACAGCCGCGAACATTGTGGGTGCAAGAGTTAGCGGCATCTACCGTCTGTCATCGTGCGCTTTGCTTTGCAACGAGTCAATGAGAACTCAGGGAGAGGTGGAAACGATAACCTTCAAGTAATTATCCGAGCCGCCTCGGACGGTACATGCCGTTGTATTCTGCCATGCGTAGCTCAAGCGAGGTGGAGCAAGCTGGGTATCTGCGCATGCGGTAGTTATATCTACGCGTCCGCTAACCCATCCATGTTCACTGAAAAGTGACCAGACGCAAAGCCAAGCCGCTGTAAAATTACGCATTGCCCCTCACTTTACGCCCGCTCTTCTCACTTGATGGAGCCAGGTGCAGGTCTACTCCGTAGTTGCATGAGCATTAAGCAATTGCGGGCTGTGTCTCGGTTACACCACTGCACCGCCTTGTCCCGCTCCAGCGCTCAAGTGCCGATCCTTGGACCAAGTTGAGAGCCATCCAGTCCCCGCTTAACGTCTGCCTTCACCCACTTACATTAGCTCCCATCCCCGGAAGAAACATCGTTCACATACACAATCGCGCAGCAAGGCTTGGTCTACAGACGCTGGCAACCATGGTGCAGGAATACCACAGCAAAGCATTTTTACAAACAGAGCGAACCAGTGAACCATTCGAACAGGGTATTCTTGTACGCGCCGTGTACATGCAACCTTAGTGGTGCATGTAGGAACTAAAATTGCTACTCCAGTTGCAGCAACCCACCAGCATCAAGCAGGAACCATCGTTTGTAATACGTATAAGCAGCTGAGTTGTGCCAATGTGAAGGGAGGTACAATTTAGCCAGGCGATCGCAGGTGAGGCAGGCTGTGCAAGTACGTAAGACACGCATGATAAAAACGATCCAAGGTTGATGCATTTCGAAGCAATTTATTATTTCATGCGCCCACTTAAAGCCGCCACCAAAGCCGTCAAAGCTGAAATAATTGGGCCGTGAATCTTAGCAATGCGTCCAGTTTGAGCAATGTTTGAAGCGGATGCAAGAGCCTGCTGTCGTTTGACACAGCCAGTCAAACAGCAAATGACGTCTGGGTCCGGTAGTCGCACGACGAGACTCCTGATGCGTGGAGATAATGGACCTTGAAGAGAGCGAAGATTTCGGACTCGACCTGACAGCCGCGCGAGCCACAGCGTTGAAAACCTTCGAACCCTTCACTTCAATGTTGACAGTACTGTTGCTTGCTTTTCCACCTTCTGTTGCTCCAAACTCCGTCACAGTTGTATGTGTTGATGGGCGGTACTGTGGGCGAGCGAGCTCCCTCGCTTTGGGCCTTCAATGATCCATCGGCAAGAGTGCTGATGAAAAGGGGGGATCCTTGAACTCCAGCCCCCCAGCTCAATGCGCACAGCACCCACAGCATGAAAGGAAGCCGTCGGACGCCGGGCCAGGGCAAAGAACGCCACCTACGAAGACAGAATATGTTGCGCCAAACATAATCGTATCAAGCATCAGTCTCCGTCTTCAAATGTAAGTAAGTCTGGGAACATTCTGCAGATCTCGGTGGACTAAAACCTATGGCGCCCAGGCTCGACAATATGGCCACGACAAACAATGCACGCAGTTTCGGGCACGAAACCAAAGCGCTGCATGCCGCAGATGTTGAAGCATGCGACGCACAGAATGAGCAGGAATACAATGATTTTGCAAAATACTTTGTAAGTACACTACTTGCTCCAAACACTGAGCGAAGCTGATGGATACTTTAAGCTTGGCCCTCGTGACCTTAGGCACCACTCGAAATGGCCCATTGTCTTGCGGCTTCATGGCAGTGTGACCCCTTTGATGATTTTCCCGCTACTGTTCGTGGCACTATGGTCCGCGGCGATAACCTGCATATCCACTTTCTTTTATAACCGTGCGTCCACATTCGTTGTATCCTGTAGCTTGCGCTAATAGAAGCGATAGTTGGGATCGATCATGTTCTGCTTACGGTCCTTGGCTTCGTCGTCGGCCTGTCTCTTTCTTTTCGCAGCTCGACCGCCTACGAGAGGTACAACGAAGGGCGAAAATACTGGGCACAGCTGTCGCAAGTCACTCAGGTTTTAGCAAGGCTGGTTTGGGTCCACGCTGCCGAGCAGGAGGGCTCCGAGAAGGAACACATGCTCAGCAAGTTGACATTCTGCAACCTTCTCATAGCATTTGCATTTGCGCTTAAACACCGGTTGCGCTTTGAACCTTTCGCGCACTATAAAGACCTTCACCCCCAGATTAAACATCTGGCAATAATTTCTCACCAAGCTAAGCCGGAAAATCGGAAGGATCCCTCTTGGTGGAAAGTGGTTTTTCTTGTATTGGGGTTTCCAATGGCAGAATCGAATCCTCGCAAACTCCTGAAGAGATCTCGTCAGCCATTAGGCAACATTCCACTGGAGCTACTAAACTATTGTTCCGCTTTCATCAAAAGAATTATCGATAACGGGACGTTTAAGACAACAATCTACCAGACACAGGCGCTCAACTCATTGGCGCAGATGAACGACATCCTCGTCGGTACCGATCGTGTATTGAATACACCTCTGCCGCTAGCGTATTCGATTGCAATTGCTCAAATCACCTGGGTCTACATTCTTCTTCTCCCATTTCAGCTTTTCAACAAACTGGGATGGATCACCATACCGGCTACCCTGTTCGCAGCCTACATTATCCTTGGCATAGCCCTTATTGGGCATGAAATCGAGAATCCTTTCGGAGAGGTAGTGAACGACTTACCTCTAGACGACTTTTGCGAGCAAATACGCGAAGATATAAGTATTATCACGTCTCGTGCTCCGCCAGCGACCGACTGTTGTATCAAGTCAGAGGAGAACTCGATGCTCCACCCTCTATCAAGCCAAGGGTACGATGATGTGCAGAGGTTGTCTATAGATAATATTAGGTGCCTGCTCTACGCCAGAATGGAACAAATATTTAGAAACAAAGCCACGAGAGGGATCAGTCCGGATGGGTAAAAGGGTTCTAGACAATAAATTTGTGGGTTTAGCCCTGCTTCCAGACAGGAATCTGGGGCACGCAGAGACAAGGGGCGTCAAGAGCCGCGAACATAATGTCATTTTGATCTTACTACATTTCTACTACAGAGCTGCAGAAAATAACAATATCCGTCTAGGTACTACAACTTAAAGCTTGTCTGGTCTCATCAGTCACACGTGTTCAGTGCAGTGCCAGTCTGTGGGGCTATTGTATGGGGCCCAAACTCGGCTAGAGTCTTTGCACTGTCTTCGAGGAGACTCACTGTAAGCTAAGGATATAGACTACACAGAGCTGTAGGACTCTAAGCCGATGGTTCACCTATGGTGCTTGGATACTTTATTATTGAAGAAGCTTCAGAGCTCCTTCGGGCTGAGAGGTGGCGCGCTGTCAAGCGCGCCAAGTAAATTCAACACGGCCTAGATAATTGTACTTATTCGTGCTAATTCTAGGCTTGTTTCTGCCCTTCTCGTCCTCAGAGGGCCCGTAAAGCTAGCTAGAACAGGAGGCTAAGAAGAAATGCGGCAAAGCTCTCAACGACAGCGAATGTATCTGTGGCGGTGCCTGACATCATCTGCCTCAGTCGGTATTGGTGACGGCTGCTCATGCTGGGTCAAGTTGCCAGCCGCGAGTCGGTCCGAGCGAAAGCGAAACGTCCGCCCGCTGTTTATTTAGGTCTGCTCATTCCGACAACCTATGACCTCAAAGCGAGGAGCTACAGAAATTTATCTTAAAGAGCGTTAGCAACTAACTAAACGACGACAAAAACATTTCTGGCGAGTCTTTTGCGCTCGTATCCCTGATATTCGACACGACACTATCAACCTTCACTGACTCAGTGCTAATGACATAATTCGGATTAAAACAATTCGAGCACCCTTAGGCCTTATCCGACCCCGACTCTGGATTAGGCAGTGGGCCTGGTTTCGAAAACACTCCACCGAAAAACGACAAGATACTACTCGTACGAAGAATCATACAAGAGTATAGCGTCAGACCTATGATAAGAATCTCCTCTTGAGCATCCTTGGACGACCCCTTTGGCCCGTAAAATTCGATTACGCCAACTTTCTTTCTATACCAGCAGTTGGACGTGAACCTCGCCACAGGGACCCCATCAGGCCCTTTGCAGATGAAATCCCACGTCTTGAAATCTGCCTCGCTGCTCCAATGCATCGCGACGGGAGCTGTTGTCCCCGAATACGCCTGTGATAGATGAGTGTACTCGGTGTGAAGACGCCTTAGAGCCTTTAATTTGCCTTTTTGGCCGTGCACTTCGTAGTCGGCATTTATTGAAATCGGATGCAATGTACCGCTGCCTATGCGCGTGCCAGTAGCTGTCTCTGTGAACAGCAAATGGGGAGATGTTATTGTCTTGTAGTCGACAGTATAGGCTGAATCTGATGGCGAGCCGGGCTTCCTAATTTGGGCCATCATTTTGCGCCACGTGAAGTCAACCTCGAGCCGAGCTGCTACCCCGGAGACGTTTGGCGGGGCGGGCTGTTCTGTAGAAGGCTCGGTGTCTTCGTGGACCTTTTCATCGGCAGGCCTGGCATCGCCTGGCTTTTCAGCGTATGCTGGTGGGGGTACTTCGTCGGCCATGGCGGACATTGTTGCTGTTCGATAGCAATTGGCAGATAGAAAGGGCTTGATACGAAAGTTTCCAAGTGAGTTTGAGAAAAAATTGATCGGGGATATTGAGAGCTCATTACCCGCCGAAGGTTCAAATCTCTCAGGAATAAGATGTCTATTTGAACTTGGCCATCAGCGGTGAGATGCGTAATGTGGCTATTGTTTACTGGAGTACGAAGACGTCATGCCGGGACTCTTCGCCGCTCGTCTGCTCGTGTGGCCCCAGCAGTGCTCAGTGCTTAGTGCTTACGACATGACGCACTACTATGCTGAAAGGGGAGAATACAGGTACTCCGTACCCCGTAGATCGGGTTTGAGCCTCCCCTGATCCTGACAGCGATCTTGCCGCGCATCCGCGCCCAACTCCACAGCACGGGTGGCGTCTGCCGTCTTCCAAATTGGTTATATGCCGTTAATAAACACGCTAGCACTGGGAGGACGGCCCGACCCCCATTGAAGCTTCCCGCAACGCTGGTCTGCATGACGCAACGCCACGTCGTCACATCCAGTGAATGACGCAGGCCTAGCCGGACGCCTGTTGCCCATCAGACAGCGGCTTCTGTTTGGGATGCATTAATCTGCACCTGGCTTTGCGGCGGTCAGCTTCATTGGTAATTTTGGCGCGCGAGGCGGTTCGATGCCTCTTGTAGCCGCAGGCCGAGGCTCCATCATGCTGACTCGCGATCAGTCCTAGCTGCGCAGCGTGATGTGCTTCCTTGACCCACCGTGTGCACTCACGATGCCCAAGCACTAGGTTTTCCTTGGCGGAGCTTGCCTGGGTTTCGGGCTCTCGTAAGCGTCTTAGCCAGCCCTTGAACTGCACCGCGATCAGTCTGATTCTCGACTATATAAGCAAAGAAGGCTGAGCTGCTTTGCCCATCATCTTCCTCTATTCACCGTTCCATTTTCTCTCTGGGCAAGGGCGTCAGGCAGTAATCTGCGCTGCAGCTCAAAATGGCTCCCAAATATCTGATCTCGGCTTTGTCCGTGGCCGCTCTTACGCTCGCCAGCAGCCATCAATTGGACCTCCGGGCAGACTCAAAGATACAATGGGGGCCGTGCAATACCACCATTGTTAACACGACGCTCCCTTCTGAGTGCGCGGACTTCACCGTTCCCCTCGACTACTCCACGCCAAGTAACAAAGAGACGATCAAGCTCCAGATTGCCAGGATCAAGGCTGCCGTGCAACCTGCCAAGGGGACCATCTTACTCAACTTTGGAGGTCCCGGCTCTGATGGCCGGACCAAACTGGCTGGAGAAGCGAGCTTGCTACAAACGTACGTCTCTTACTGCAAAGCTGCGTATACTTGTAGAAAGCAACAGCTCCTAACGACAAGAAATATAGTCTCAGCGGAGGCGAGTATAACCTGGCGGCTTTTGATCCTCGGTTAGTGGTCCTGCCATTCACAACATGGCCCTTGATTCTGCGCAAATCCGCTAATGATACGGGGCAGCGGCACGGCCAATACCATCCCTGAAGTTTGTTTCACAAATGCGACTGAGGTAAAGAAATTTATCAATGCTGAAAAAACGTGGTACGACGCCACGAACACGTCCATGGAGCAGATGTGGAAGCGAGCCACCACAAACGCCGAAGCCTGCTATGCGGCGCACAAAAAGACACAGGCGTATCTCGGAACGACGTCTGTTGCTCGAGATTTGATTAGTGTTGTTGATGCGCTCGGCGAAGACGGCATGCTCCGGTACTGGGGTAAGTAGTGTATCCGCAAGCAAAAAGCCGATATAAGCGACCTGACCCTGACGCCATCGTCTTAGGGTTCTCATACGGCACCACGTTGGGCGCTACCGTCGCGTCAATGTTTCCAGAGAGAGTCGACAAGCTTATCATAGATGGCGTCCAGAATCCCCACGAGTACTACCATGCGGCTGCGTACGTAATGTGGCGTCCTCAGATGAGGTGGAATCCCGGCTAACATACGGTTTCGAACAGTGATTTCGAAGAGTGGTCTGACTCGGACAGGGTTTTCTCTGAAGTGTTCCAAAGCTGCGTCAGGGCAGGTCCGAGTCTGTGTCCAATGGCCGGCGCAAACTTGACTGGGGAGCAACTTGAAGCTGCCGCTTGGAAAATGGCAGAGCAGCTCAAAACCAACCCCATCGCAGTGAATGGCAGTGCTCCCTTGACTTACTCTATTATGCGTGCCTTCTACGCGAATGCTGTATACGGCCCCAACTCATGGGTGAATTTGGCGACACTGCTGGCCCTTATAGCCGGCAATCGAACCCAGACGCCAGCGTTCAGCAAAACATACGATGCTATGGACGAGGAGCTCAACCAGTTGATTGCTGTCACATACCCTCCTCTGTACGGCATTCACTGTTCAGACAGGACGGTTCGACTCAAGTCTCTGGAGGACTTCCGTCCCGTTCAAGACAGGCTATCGAAAATATCCAAGGTCATGGATGGAACTGACACCGACGTTAGCATGACTTGCGCGCAGTGGCGTTCCGAAGCTGCAGGACCGTACAACGGAACCTTTAGCGTCAAAACAAAAAACCCCATCCTGCTGGCTACGAACAGATACGATGGTCACACCCCGATCCGGTCGGCTCAAAACGTCAGCTCCGGCTTCGAAGGCAGCGGAATGCTAGTGGTCAATGGTTTTGGCGTGAGTACCCTTTTCAGTACTAAAAACGAGTAGCTGGACTAATGCCCTCCACCAGCACACGACCTTGGCGCAGCCGTCTGTGTGCACAATTAAGCAGACCGTTGCATACTGGCGCAATAGAACTTTGCCGACGAAGGGCTTCATTTGCGAGGTGGACGGCGCACCGTACAGCACCTACACCTGGGACAACGCTACAGCGGCGTACACACGCAACTCTAATGGTTCTGGGTCAGCAGGACATGATTCCCCTCCGCCGAGGAGCGCCGCTCCCCCGATGCGCCATACAGTGTCTGCTGTAGCTTTTGCGATCGGCGTAGCGTTCGCATTTATTCTTTAATTGGCCGAGGCAACAGTGAGAGGAGGCTCAGCAATTATGAGTAGCCAATGTGATAATCCACGGCTAGGTAATCAAGCTCACATACCCTATTCTTGTATCATAAGACCCGCGTGATTAGTCGCGTCTCAGCAAATCTCGAGCCCACGTTGCGGCTAGACACTTGCATTGCATGCATGCTGTACAGTTATAAAGTGAAGGAAAAGGCAAAAGGCAATGTTCAGAAGGGCAAGTGGAAAGCCTTAAGGCTAGTGACATTAAATGACCCTGGCTAACGTTTGCGCGACTGTCCGTAGCGACGTACGAATCACGTGCTATTCACATCCGTGATCTGTTCTGTTGACAGTAGGTCAGGTCCTCAACCGTCGTATCAATTTCCAATCTGACCCCCGGCACCGGGACCACCGAGAAAGAAGTAGCTTCCCCATGACCCTTTGTCAAGGAAGTGAGCGTCAATGCTATATCGGCTCGGGTCATCTACCTGCGTTCCCTGTGACCCGTCATAGTCCTGGTCATTGCCTGAAATATCGGTGTACATAATATTGTGCATGTAAGCTGCTTTGCCGTAGCCGTCGGCGGCGAAATGCCCACTGCCCATGTCCGTAGTTGTCTCTTGCGACTCTGACTGGAAGATCTCACCGTACCAATTGATGCTATCTGCCTTTGTCTCGAGGGTTTCCTCGGGGCTGTTGCCGTCTTTCGTAAAGAGACTTGCTGGGTAGTATCCAACCCAGCGACCATTTACTCCTAGCCACCAGCTGGCGTTGTGGAGCGAGTATCGGATTTGAAGCTCATGTTGCTCCCCACCAACAACAGAGAGCGGTGCGAGTTCAATTCCAGGGTAATACTGCGTATCAACCTGTACCCAGCCTTTGATTTCTGTGTTCCACCCCGCCAAGTAATCTCCAATTGTCTGATAGTTGTTGGTGTTAAAGAAAGTGAACAGGTGTGGGTTTTGTTTCTGGTCCGGAAAGTTGATCCAACCTGCTTCAACAGTTTGAATTCCAATACTAGACACACTGCGTATCACAGCCGTTTGCAGAAGAGAAAAATCATCGGACTCTGCTACAAATGCTTTAAACATGCTCAAAGAGGCACTGCCGCCTAGGTTATCGGTCGCCTCTGATGTACTGACGTACCAGTGCTGGCCGGAGTATTGGCGACCGGTAATGCGTGATCTGGACCGCTTTGACGGTGGAGGTACTTTGACAGGTGAGTTTTCGGTGCCACCTCTCAAGATCGGGACTGTGCCTTTTGGGCCGGTCGTTGTTTCGTTGAAGACTGGCCAAACTGGTTGGTTCCCTCCGGGCGCAAACGGCGGTGGATTTGCAACATCCCCTTGGGAGTCTTTGTACACCCAGTCGATGACTTGACCATTGGCTAATTCGACGGTCTTAGCTACACGAAGTTCACCATGGGTGACAGCTGTTTCTGTAAGACGAATATAGAAGGTTGTCACAACAGCAACCTTGGACAATATGGACCGCATAGTCATGAAGGATATGTTGCCAATAGAATGAGAACGCGAAGAAGTGATCAAATAAACTTTCCTGGCGTCATGTATCATGTCAACTCATATCGTACGAGTGATGCGCGGGCAGAGACCACTATATATACGTGTATTTCAAGCTACTGTCTGAGCTTTCTTCGCCGCTGTGCAGCTTGTATCGGTACGAGCACTCGCACGAATCATATATTGATTGGAAGAGCTTCAAGTAGCATTGGATGAGTCCCGAACAACAGTAAGGGCCACATTAGGAAGGTTATGTTTTTGGACTTGATCGAAGTGATCTTTCAGCATTTATTGCGTCTCAGCTTTGCTTACATCTCAGGCTCGCCGTATGCTCGTTCCAGTCATAATTAGGTGCAGCGCGAAGGACAGCTGCCTAGTAAAGAAGGAGTTCAATTTATTACGATATTGCGAGAAAATTGTCCATTTCGTGAACTCGTCGAAGTGCCGATATGGATGTTGGTATAAGCGGCATGGCAACGCCCGAACACCTGCCTCGTTCGCGCTAGTCGGAGCGACTAAAAGTGTTGGCCAGTTCGGTAGTTCCGGTTTCGAGTAAATGCCCAGGGATGACCCTGTTCTTTTGTTTGGGCTATGGCACAACAACCATGGTAACATTACCTGACTCGCCACATGTTCTATGAGTTCATTCGTGAGTTCACGCAGGTCTAGTGCTTCGCTGCTGAATCTGGCAACCGCTCACGCACGTCACCCATGTGGTTTTCTTGATTAGAAAGTACCATCACAAGGAGGGGAAGATTCCGAGTATGCCGACAAGGACGGGTTCTACGTTCCGTAATTTTCTTGGACGTCGTTGCGGCAGCTACTGGAAGATCCATACGGGCCGAGAGCCTGAGACAGCTTCTTTTTGGTTGGTATGAAGCACTAGACTAATTTTGCTAGTCTCAGCGGGGATCGAAAGTCCCTGGTTCATCTAAAGTAGCGCTAAAGATACACCGCGTTTAAATGAGTTTAATGGTGAGAGGGGTGAATGTTGCCCCAAATCTCAAAGCTAATGATCTTTCAGGGTGCTATGGTGGCGATGGATCTCGTGCCGAGACCAAGGATCAAATGGGCCTTACGCCCGGGAAAATTGAAGGTAGACTTTAAAAGCGGTCCTATATAAAAGTAGCGACCCGCTCTTGAAAGCATGGGGTAGACTATCCAAGTTGCTTGGGGACCTATCCGAACTGCTTGGGGACCTTTCCTAAGAATATTAATATTAATGTATGGGTTAACCGCTACCAAAGCGTCGTGGGAACCTGCAGCAGAGTCCCTAGAGAGCTCTCAAGAAAATGGGGTTCTCCACAACTAAAGACAGGGGGTAGAGTCCGTAGGACTACATGGTTTCAATGGAAAGTAACCCCGTCGCAGGTTGCAGAGGGACAAAATAGCGCTACATGCGCCATTGCGATTGAAAGTCGAGGACAAAGAAGTTCGTTGGGGTGCCTGGGCGAAACATAGCGACCAGTGAAGTTGTTCGTCGTCAAGCAGCGCCGGCCCGTACGTCAATTGGTTGCCAATGCCAAAGTAACACTGCGAAAGTGGGTCCCGTATCGCAGGCCGACGCGACGCCGCAATTCAGTCAAGCCCGTTTAGACTAGCAATTCGCATTGGTGTTGGGGATGAGTTGGATATGTAGAGAGTATAAAGGGTTTAAGCCCCACATCGGTAGAGTCGTAGTCCATTTGCGACATTTATATCAAGGCAATCGGGCGAGGCAGCAAGAGCAACACGTGGGTGTGATCCCGGCCCGACGAGACGGACATACGAGCAGCCGTCCACCGGCAAGCAAACTTCTCAAAAAACATTATCACCAGCGAGTACGAAATTTTTAAAACAACAGCCACTCATCGCGCCGCAATACGGTCCGAAAGGTCAGCCACTCCCCACGAAGTAGATAGCCAGATCTTCAGTACGCCGCCGAGTTAAACAACCTACCTAGGCATAGAGCCCGCGCAAATGACGGCCCAGCTCGAGGATTCGCTTGTCACTATGGCTTCGGCTGGAGACGTTGATCATCTAAGGACCGTACTCACGGCTGGTCACGAGCCGCCATCGGAAGAGGCTATCCAGAAGCTTCTAACGATAGCTGCGAAGAACTCCCACCTTGACGTTATAGATTTCCTATGGACGCAGTACCCCTCTGTTCCTCTAAACGAAGAGATTGCCCGAGCTGCGGTCAACACAGGCTCAATCCCCGTCTTCAAGGCCCTCCTCGCCCGGCATCCCGCCATAATCAATATGCCTTTCGAAAAGCGCGGCACGCCACTCACCGTGGCATGCATGGGCCGACAGACGGTCGAGTACCTCCGGTTCCTACTTGAGGCCGGCGCCGACCCAAATCAGGACCCGGACGCAGCCAGCTTCCCGCTGGCGCTGGTGGCAGCTCTATACAAAGAGCCCGCCGCAATCGACTTACTCCTGCAACATGGCGCCCACCTGGAGCATTCGGGCGCACTGGCTGCCGCCGTTCAGCTCGGCAACGAGCCCATGCTTCACCGTCTCCTGGATCGCGGCGCCCGTCTCGATACCGACGCCGCCCCATTCAGGACCAGCGCGTCGCCGCCCCTCCATGTCGCCATCAGAGCTGGCCGCACCGGCGTGGCTAAGATTCTGCTACAGCACGGTGCCGACCCTAGTGCTACCGATGCCGGTGGCGCTACGGCAATCGAGGCTGCTGAGCAGATGATGCTTGAAGGGAAGGATATGACAGAGATGCTGGAGGCTCTAGGAGCAGAACGGGGACGCTACGCAATGTACCACATCACATACGATTGTAGATCGGTGATTCAATGAATCAATTAGTTCAATGCAAAGTGAAGCGAGCACTTAATCATAGCAGTGAATGTCGCTGGTCGGTGCCCCCTTTGCGCCCTCATGCCGAGCTACAAGAAAGCAGCGTTACATAACGGCGGCTTAGTCTGTTGCTAAAACTACCCGCTTCGGCCTACAACGGTTTCGATCCGCAAATTTCCAGGCTAAGAAAAGTAGAAAAATTCTTGTCTATGCCTTCTTCGCCTATATATCCGCAGCCTCAGCTGCATTGTCCGTCGTTAGGCCTTTTTTTTTTTTTTTTTTTT
>JALHCE010000143.1:0-122222 GCA_024340795.1 Tolypocladium amazonense
GGCCAGCGCTTGCCAATTGAATTACATTGCTCACTCTACATCACATATTATGTTTTCTTTGGTTTTTTTTTTGGTTTCTTTTTTTCTCCTGTCCCTTTTTCCATCTTCTTGAGGTGTGACTTTCCGTGGGGAGAACTTGCCCAAGTGACAACGCTGCACAACGTCAGAGACATCGAGATAGAGCTGACAGGAAGGAGATGAGGCGATGACGGTTCCCCACTGCATGTTGGGGCAAATCAGCTCTGCCCCTAAGATATCCTCGAACTCCCCATTCCGCCGTGGCTAGTGTATGCTGCTTCTTAGTGCTGCAACATACGTAGTAAGTACGCGCTCACATTCGACGACGTGCGAGCCTCCCGGACGAAGATGATGAGGCTTCCCAACTCCGAGATGGAGAATGTGAACGTACTTCATCCTCCTAGGTCTCTGTAACACGGAGCGGTGATGAGATTAAAGACATCCGAACCTCTTTCCAGATCTGTAACCGATACCGCAAGACCGGTTCGAGGGCCGGGCCACCTCTCTTCCCAGCTTCCCAATGGTCCCCCCTGAGACTGGAAGTGGCCGGGTTAGCCATCAGCAAGGATTGGCAAGTGGACACACTGAGCTTCCGCGATACTGTTGAGCTGAGGGAATCAATATGGCACCAGGCACGTGTCTCCTTCCTTGTGACCTTGCCGAATGCACGGTCTTGCCATTGCTGTCTCCCCACGACTCCCTTTTCTTGCTGTTGCCTGACGCAATCGGCGGCAAGAGAGATGATGCTGCTCTCCATATTGCCATTGTCTTCGCCAATTTTTGTTCCCTGTCTTCTCCGCATGCACTTCAACCTTCGATCTTCATCTCGCATTGTGTCTTTGACATCAAGTCATCCAACTTCTTCAAGCAAAACCTTCACCTGCTGAACTTGAGCCCCTCGTACCGTTGCTCAGATGGCTCTTCCCAAGCTTCTGACGGGCCTCATTGCCGCCGCCGGCCTGGCCGCTGTGGCAATTGCCCAGAAGTTCTCCAAGGAGGACCTCATCCTCTGTGATTGCGGTATAGGCGACAACAAGAAACACACTGACTGGTCTACCTCTCGTCAGATGAATTGGTACCAACACATCAATTGGCCTCGTTCTGCCTACTCATACCCCGAGGCTCCTGACATGGCTATCGAAGTCCCCTACAAAGACGGCCACTACCCCTGGACCCCCTCCGGGGTAACCGCCACCATGCCCAATGGCGATGTCTGGACGGCCTACATCGAGAACGAGACACCCGACGGCTTCATAGCCGGCAGTGTCATTACCACCAAGGACGGCGGCCAAATGCTCAATTGCTGGGCCTACCGCGGCCGTCCTGTGAGCGCCGCCATAAACAAAACCGTCAATCACGATGCTATTTGCTGGAGCGCATTTGTTTGCAATCGCAGCAACCGCCCTCCCCCTCGTCCCAAAGATATGAACGCTCGTACGTCGACCCTGACGACTTCCCCCGCTGCCCCCGCGACCTCGTTCTACTCTCAGGCTCCTGCCACCCCCGTAACTTCCGTCTCGCCAGGTCAGCCTACACCCACAAGCGCCACGCACGAGGGCAGCATGTCTGTCTATTCCACTGTCAACCCACGTTTCATCACCTGGCAAGACTCATGGCAGGCGTTCATCAACCATTTCATGTGGGACAAAAGCACGGGCAGATGTGTCGGTGCTCCAATCCAGGGCAATGGACTCACAATTGCCATCGACTGTGCTGGAGTTCAAATTGACGAAGACACGCACATGACGCTACTCCTGATCAAGGCACTCCGTGACGTCGGCCTTAGCAGTCTTTGGTTCAACCAAAGCCCCAGAATTCCTGGCAGCAATGGAGCCAACGCGACCTATCCCAGCTGGGTGGTCATGCCGGAGGCTTTTTCTATTCAGGCTACCGATGCCTCCACCAACAAACTCCTCGGGCGTCTGTCGTACAAGACGAAATACGCTAACTTCCTGCCGGGCGTTTGCTCAGCATGCGAGCCTCGCAGGTTCGACAAGCAATTCTTTGATCCCATCATTGCTGCCGTCCAGGGCAGCTACCCTGTGTTTTTCAATTTCACCATCGAGGCGCAGTGCGATCCCTGGATGGTTTGTGCTTGATAGATGCGGTGCTGTTTTCGATGTATTCACACCCATCTACTTACCCCATGGTATCTGTACGATGACTGTTTTGGAGTCCATCAAGGCATGATATGTTTGCAGGAAGTCGACGTGCGTTTACACTACTGGCTTTACATTAGACATATTCCTTGCTTTGACGCACATGTAATTGATGAGTTGCTTCCTTACTTGCTCTCCCACGTGCTTTGCCAGCTTGTCCTCATTTATCGTATTGCCCTGCTTGCATGAAGTCTCGACATGCCGTCTATCGACGTGTGAATCTCAATTCAATGCTATCATGATGCAAGTGTCCCGCCATCAACACCTTTGGATGCGCTCGACTACTCCAAACGCAGAGATTGAGCACAACAGTCCACGCCATCATATCACGACAGCAGATTGCTGATGCCCCGCCTGGCGTCAATATGGATGAGATATTCAAAACCACAACTCATCGTGGATGGACTTCAATCGTTGCTGGGCCCGTCTGAATAGTAATCAAACTGCCTGGGAACCTCCAATGGCGTAGCTTCGGTCTCGTCTGGGTCGATTTCGCGGACCATTGGTCCATTGCTGGGCGCAGCAGCCGCGAGAGAACTGGCGGGAGGCGGGACAGGAGGCGCAACGGGGGGCTGGACGAAAATATGATCCCGCAACACCGACGTCATCTGCCTCGCCCACTCCCATGGCCGGTCCGCATCTCCGGGCAGGCTGTTGAAGTACTCCCAGCCCATGACGCCGCCAAAGGTCTGATGCCGCCGCTTCAGAATCGAGAGGACGACGGAGAGCATGTGCCAAGGCACGAAGCCTCCGCCATTAGCCGGGTTCGTGACAAGGCCGATGACGATCTTCTCTGGGGGCCAGCCCTTTTGCAGCATGAGGTCGTACATGTACGTGTTACTGAGGTCGCCCCAGCCGCAGTAGAATTGGGTATTGTACCAGGCGATGTCGCTGCCACGCATCACCTCGAGAGCCTCGTAGTCGAAGCCGCTGAGGTTCTTCTCGACGTCAAGCAGGGCCATGGCAACTGGGGCGAGGGTGATGGTGAAGGCGCGTCCAAAGTCCCTCCGCAGGCGGTCAATGAGCCTGACGATGCCGCCGAGGCTCATGCCCTCCTCGACGTCCAGATCCAACCCGTCGAGGCCCCTGGCACGGACAAGGTCCCGCAGCGGCGTGTAGTAGGCCTCAAATTGAGCCTCGCTGCCATCGAGGCGCTGGAAGGTGCCGGGGGCGGCGCCGCCGAGCATACCGAGGACCTTGACGCCGGCGGCCTGCAGTACGCGCAACTCAGCCCAGACTGTGTGGAAACGTGGGTGGTCAGGGCCATGGTCGTTGAGGGTGATCTGCTGAGGATCCTCGTTGAGGTGGATGGCGGCAAGGATGACGTGCGTCACGGAGATGGCGGGCTGGGTGAGGAGCGGGAGGATCGAGATGTGCTTGCCGGAGGGGTCATGGTGGGTTTGGTAGTAGGTAATGATCCGGGGAAGGGAATTGGGGGGTGGGGGGAGGGGAGGCATGAGGAGAGGTACGGCGCGACGGCGAGGGCAGATGAAGTCGAATTCAAGACGAAGCTATGAAGAGGGCTGGATGAGGGCTGCTTTAGTGTCATGTCTTGGCTGAGCGGCGGAAGGGGCCGAAGGTTAGCTTATTTAGGCAGGGCCCTGGAAAGCCTCCCACTGGTGGCTAGTCCCGCCCTCGCCAGTGTCTAAGCGATGTCCATGTTCCCTGAAACACAGCCGGACCTTATCAACTGTAACTTAATACGGAATGGCCATTCCCAATTGCTTCCTGCGGACTTTTTCTAGAACATGCGAAATATTATGTTACCTGAAGTGATATTAGGCATCTACAAATGCTTGTTGAAATTGAGCCAACGGCCTGCATTGCCCACTACCGTGGAATGACGAGGCGCTTTTAGCGTACCTTCGCCGGAGGTATAATAAATAAAGGCGAACTCGAAAAGAAATGGGACAAACAACCCAAGACGCAGCGACGAGAAACACAGGGGCGTGCCGATTATCGAGAAGCAGAGCCAGACGTGGCCGACCGTTTCAAAGAGACGGCCCATGGAGAAGGGAACAAACGACCAGGCTGCAGAAATATGGGCGCGCGAATGCTTCGCCTTGGATGAAAATGGAAGTGTCCCATTCGCACGAGTCTAGGCCTTTCTCGTGAGAGCGGTCAGCGAACGACTTTTGGATTGAACGAGGGTTCACCTGCAACGTCTGAGTACTTTCCTCTACTCATCTCTGCCTTCGGCGCCTGAACAGGCACCTCGAAGACAAGGAAGACAAGGGAGGGCATGTATATCTTGAGGATGATATTAAGAAAACTTGCACGCAATTGCTCTTTATGAATGTCTCTGTCTGCTGGCAGTGGCGTCAGGTTGGCGCTCAGGAATTCATTTATCACGACATCTAGAAATCGACGAGCTCGCGCATTGAGCAGGCTTTAAGAGAAGTTTTCCAAGCTCGGCACGGCGGAGCAAGCATCGTAGCTCCTACAGTACGCCAGCATAACGACTCGCAGCTCAAAATAACTTTACCTGCTGGTCGGACGGTATTCGCTCTGACCTAGATGCCCCGTATGCGATCATGAATCATCGCCCAAGACGGTCACCGGAGCAGGGCTCGGCGCCTAGCCCGGCTGCCGGAGCGGCGTAACCTTGCTGTTGACCGGCGCGCCGACGTCGTAGACGACTGGACTCGGTGGGGCTGCTCCGGATGGTGATGGGACACGCGTGGCGGACAGCTTGTGGGACGAAGCCAACTTTCTTGGATTGGGAGGGGGAGATCGCGCAAATGGAATGCGTTCTTCTGCTATCTATTCCGAGTTTGAGGCGACGAGGGGCGAGGAGCGAGGAGATCGTTCTTAGTTTACACACTCGATACTTTATGCTTGCCACAATCGGGAACCCGGACGACGATCGGCTAGCCTGCGTCTCCAAAATTTGGGAAACGACGGAAGGAATATGGCAGCTCTGAAAACTGGCGGAGCGTCTGACGAGGTCGCGTTCAGAAGCAGCTGGCTGAGACCTGTTATCGTTCTTTCCTGAGATACAGAACGACAAGCATTGCCATTGGAAAGCACCGGGGTCGTGGCAAGATTGACGGCGGCGGGGCCCGTATGTACTGTCTGCTCCAGTACTCCACAGATAAAGAACCAGAGTTACATTTTCGTGACGTGTTCCTCATTGGGGCCGAGAACGACCGAAGAGAAAATGCATAAGCATTGGAAAATGTTTTGTCCGGCTCTTTGGGACTTCCCACGTCAAGGAGCCCCTCGACGAGTGATCTTGAGCAGAGCTTGCCTTCTCTACCCCGTAAACTTTAACCATAATGCCAGGAGCGAATGCTCGAGGAAGGGAAGCATCGCTCTCAGGCCGAGCAGGTGGTTACAGCAGTGAAACTCGTAGTACCTACCTTACCTTGAGGACCACATGCTGTCTTTGGGTCTAGGCTAAATCCGCTTGGATCTTGAATAAATGCTGATCTTGCGTAAGACCTGGATTTCAGCCGCAACTCGACTACAATTGCTCTTGGCGCCATTTCTTGAGAATTTCTCTACCACCGCATCGCACCAGACAAAATGTCGAGAAGTCAAAGGATCAGACCTCGCACGGACGAGGAGATCATCCGCGGATTCACCGCCGAGGAGTATGAGTACTTTCGCTTCCTCCAAGACCTCGAAGATCGATCGCTTGACTCGAACGAGCGACTCAACGCCATGCAGCTACGGTTTCCGTTGGGCGAGGGGCTTGCTCCGTTCATGGCTTTCGTCGACAGGTGGGAAAGCCGTCATGTTGAGCGAATGATGTATCCGTTGACGGTCATGGAGTTCATCACCCAGATTGCACGAACCAATTATACCAAGGTCAACGAAATGGATATGCTCCTCAACACAATGGAGCGAAGGAACACGCCCTTCATTTACCTCGGCGAAAGCGAGTTTGGAGGCTCCGAAATAAAATATGGCATCACTCCAGATGCGTATCGTCTCTGGCCAAACCTCAACAGTTCCCATCGCGAGAGTAGCGTCCTCGACACGAACATCATGGCAATCAACCTCGACGTACCAGGAGTGTTTGGGAATAAGGATCACCATGTAGAGCCTCCAATGCGCAACGCGCAGGTGAGCGACCTTGAACACGTAAACGGCTTCGTTTTCGTCCAACTCGGGCCCCTCCGCTATCTCGGGGAGGAGCTGGACAGTGTCGGGGACCTAGACGAAGACGGAGCGGGCTACGACTGGCTCGACACTGACTTCGTAGCTGTCGTGAAAATTAGTTGCTTCGGGCGGCCCGAGTCCGTATGGGTAATCTACAACTTTCACATGGACAGCGGGGACCCGTACGCACCGAACGACCAGATGGTGCGCATTGCAACCGTGGACGAGAACAATCAGCGCTTGGCGACAATAGCGCGGCTATACGAGGACTGCGATCAAATCTTCACGGTGGCCAAGATAGCCGACAGTTTGGACGACCTGGTGTACCCCCGATTTCCCTTTACCTTCGTCCCTCACTGCACGACCGAACGCCAGATTGTAAAGGCGAAACTATTCACCAGCACGACGCACCGGACCATGATTGGCCCCCGGTTCATTGCAGCTCCTCTCGTCAACGGTGGTCCTGGCCCTGTCGCATGAGGTCTGGCCTGGTACCGTTGCTTGTGGCAGATAGCGAGCATTGACGAGATTTGACGAGATAGGCGACGACAAACATTGCTATTGATGGGCGGCTGGGATTTGAGAGCGAGCAGGACTTACGGAGTACTCGTTTAAGTATGGTGATTCGGAGCGCCAAAAGGACGCGTCGCTTTGTCGATGCTCCGCAAAGGCGCCAAAGGCATTTCAGACAGAGCTTGTTCATCAGGTCCATAACCTAAATTGATATTATGTGCGACGTGGACGCGCTTTGGCGTTGCAGGTGACTCGTGACATGCCTTGCCGACAAGATGAACGCCGGCAGACGCCCCGAAGCGGTTGACCGGCAGAAAACCCTGAATGTCCGGGCCCGGCGTGGCTTGGCGAGCTTCACGGGGTCCGGGGACGGACCAGATCTTCGCTGACTTGATTGTTTTTGACCGATTAACGCTGCTATTAGCGTGTCTGGACCTCCGGAGGCTAGCTTGGCAGGGATGGGCATCAACACTGTTAGGTAAGAAGAATTTGGCTTCGCGGTGCGCGAACGCGGTCCAACCTCCACCTTTACGTCATGGCGCTCCTACAGCGAGCCGGGCCGGGCATGCGGCACTGGCAACTGACTCAACAGCCGCGGTGCCGAGACGAGCGATGGCGGAGAAAGCATCTCCAGATCCCTCTAGGCCAGGGACCCTCCCTGATGCAGTGGATAAGGTCGCTATACGATGGAACTTATTATAACGTCGCGCCTGCCGCACGTCGGCTCAGGTCCGCTGCCTCTTCGCCGCCTCCCCCACGACGATTCGCCTCCCTGCCAGGCCCATCATCATCTACGAGCAGCATCATCGCCTTCCCATATCGCCAGATGACATGGACGGATCTTCCAAGGCGACAAGCCAAGATGACCCCGACCCGGACCCTGAGCCTGTCGCGGACCCGTACGCCAGCAAGGGCGTCCAGATACCGCTGAGTCCCAGCATCGCTGAATCAAGTGCCGCCGCCGCCGCAAGACAGAAAGAAAAAGGTCGTGTTCGGTTCAATAGCAATGCAGCTGCCACGAAGCCGCCGGCTGCCACCCCTGACGACCCACCAGGTTCTCCGACGCCGCAGCATCGTGAAGCCCTGGTGCAAAAACCGAGGCCGTCGATCCTCCGCGGCAACTCTTCAAATTCCGTCACCACGACGCGGGACATCGACGAGAGCCTGGACTCTGTCGATTCGGAAAAAGCCATCTCTGCTGTTGCCGCACAGGAACGTGCAGAGCAGGTGGCCGCCCGACTCCGCAGAGACTCTCCGACGCCGGATTCCAGAACTTCTCTCGAGTCTAGCGCTGAGACGGCCACCAGCGACGGCGATCTGCTCCCCCAAAACTACCAAGGCATCCCCCTCCGGGACCTCAGCCATGTCGACGGCTCCAGTGCTCCCTCGCAGCAGACAACGTCGGAGGAGGAACAAGCCCAGCTGCCATCCCTCAGAGATGAGGCGTACGAACTCGTCCAAGCCCACACTAGGCGGATATTTGGGGGCACGTCGGGCACGTCGGGCACGTCGGCTCCAAGCTCATCGACTCCAACCTCATCGACGCCAGACCTCGAGGCAGGACTTACTAGCCAAGTCATCCCCAGTGAAGTCAGTGACGGCCTGTACATTGTTCCGCCGCCGCAGCAGTACCGCGGCAGCGTTCTGTCGCAGCTGTTGAAGCTCTACAACAAACCCACAGAGGTCGGCACCCACCAGCGCCATCGGCGGTATTCTTCCTCATCAGCCAACGGCGAGGGACCGGCTTCGGGCTCGGAGTCCGGTGGCGCCACGCCGACGCGCAGGAAGTGGTATGAGCAGAACCGCTCGCAAGACACGCTCGCCAGCCTTATAGAGGCATCGACTCGGCTTGCGAACCCAAATCAAGCAACGGATCAGCACAAGCAGAAACGACGGCCAACGCACAAGCGAACGGGTAGTAACTCGCGCCTGAGTGGACTCTGGCAAAAGGAAGAGACTCGCATCACTGTGCACATTGCGGAGACGCTGGCTCGCCAAGGGTACATCATCAAGCTTTGTCGGGCCCTGATGCTATACGGAGCTCCCACCCATCGGCTAGAAGAATACCTGAGCATGACAGCACGGGTCCTCGAGATCGACGGGCAATTCCTGTATCTGCCGGGATGCATGATCGTTTCCTTTGACGACAAATCCACACACACGACTGAAGTCCGAATTGTTCGAACCGCCCAGGGCATCGATCTCGGGAAGCTCAAGGACGTGCACCACGTCTACAAGGAGGTCATGCACGACGTTATTGGCGTCGAGGACGGCATGCACAGGCTCGACGTTTTGATGAACGCCCCAGACAAGTTTAGTGCCTGGCTCCGGGTTCCCATCTTTGGGTTGACCAGCGCCATGTCCGCCCCTTTCTCTTTCGGCGCGCGCGTCATCGATCTCCCGATCTGCTTTATCCTGGGTTGCCTCGTTGGACTACTACAGCTAGTCATGGCTCCTAAGTCGAGCATGTACAGCAACGTCTTCGAAGTGACCGCTGTCGTCCTGGTGAGCTTCCTGGCCAGAATGTTTGGCAGCTTAAAGGGGGGTGAACTGTTTTGCTTCTCGGCGCTCGCCCAGAGCGGCATCGTTATGCTTTTGCCGGGCTATGCACTCTGTAAGTTGGCCTTGATCACAAAACCATGGGATTTTCCTTTGCTTTGCGTCGGAAGGGCAACGCGGACAAGCTACTGACGTGGACATTTCCTACCTAGTGTGCTCTGCCCTCGAGCTCCAGTCGCGTGCCGTCGTGCCGGGCTCTATTCGTATCGTCTACGCAATCATATACTCGCTTCTCCTCGGGTTCGGCATTACCATTGGGGCGGCGCTCTACGGACTCATCGATGCCAACGCCACGTCCGCGCTCATGTGCTCGAATCAGATGACAAAGCTCTCCGGCTTCGCCTTCGTACCGGCCTTCGTTGTAAGCATCAGCATGCTTTATCAAGCCAAATGGCGTCAGATGCCTATCATGGTCGTCGTTGCCTTTGCCGGATACGTCGTCAACTATTTTAGTAGCATCAAGTTCGCGGCAGCCCCGCAGATTGCCAGCACGCTCGGCGCCCTGTGCGTCGGCGTACTCGCCAATCTCTATTCGCGTCTGCGACACGGCGTCGCAGCGGCGACGCTCATCCCCGCCGTCTTCACGCAAGTGCCGGGAGGGCTGGCCTCGTCGGGCGGTCTGCTGAGCGGCTTGTACGTGGCCAACCAGCTCACAAAGGGCGACGACAAGATCCAGGACCCCGGGATGCGTACTGCCCTCTTCGATGTTGCGGTGTCAATGATACAGATTGCCGTCGGTATTGCCGTGGGCCTGTTTCTTAGTGCGTTTATTGTGTACCCGTTTGGCAAGCGGCGAAGCGGCCTGTTTAGTTTCTAGCGTTGACTACTCCGCACGCCTTGCGCACACCCACCATAAGGAGTTTTCCCGTACCCTTGTATTCTGCATTCTTTAGACTGTAGTCCTAGAGATAGAATGCTATGGAATGTTTAATGGTCAACATTCCGCTGCTCTTCAATATCGCACATCATCCAATATTGCTTGTAAGCTCGCGAGTCCCAAACAGGCCACACAGAGTGAATCGTCCTGCCGTAAAGTCGCGGAACAGCAGGGCGCAGGACAGATTCGCATCCGACGAAGACATGTTGATCAACAAGTCAAAAGAAGAGCTTCAGCTTTCGTGGCGTCGACGGCACGAGGGGAAATATCCGGGTCGTCCCGAATCGCCGGCGGCTGCGCCGTTTGGAATTGTGAGAGTCCAAATGAGAATGCAGTCGATGATTGGACCTCTAGCCGCCAATGGCCGTGAAGCGCGGGACATGCATACCTCATGCATGATCCCCTGCTGTCTGGTGCGTGCCGTCGGAGGCTGGCGGTCCTGGCTGCAACAGTGCAACAGTCGGTTCGAAAAGGAGCATTACCCCCCCTCCACGGCGATATGGCTCGTCTGTTGGTGAAACTCCGTCTTTCTTCTCATTACTCCATATTTTCTGTGGCTTGCTGTCGGCGTTCACTACGAATATATTGCTTCCGGCTGGACGCAATATGCTTTCACACAGCAAGAATACCCTGACAGAACATGTCTTGGAGCAAAATGGCGTCTTTCTCTTTGCGAAAATCGACCATGAGGAGCTTGTGCCTGCGCATGTCTTGTCCCTACGGTCAATCCTTCTTGACGCCAACCTCAGCCTTGCGCAAGAATTAGGTACTACCTGCGAGACCGATCTGAACGACGACCAGCAGGTGGCTAAAGTCCTCAACAACTTGGAGGCCTTTCAACGCATGAAGGCCCGCCAAACTCTCGAGCGTCTTGGGAAAATCAGGGAAAGAGCCTTGAGCCTGGACAAAGGCAGTGACCGAGAGCGAGAATGGGTGTCCTTCTTCGCCAACAACTTCTTCTTCCCGTTGCGTCAGCAGGTGGAAATCGCCGACCGGGGCTCGCGACGGTGACATTCCTTTCCCGAGCTTGGACGAGCAAATTCATTGACTCTTTTGCAGCGTGTCACTGGCAAAATACTACTATGACCATTTCGTGCTGTAAGTTGCCTCCACTCCGGCCCGTGCCTCTGAATCAGCATACCAGCCTTGATGTTTAACCTTCATTTAGGGCTGAAGAACGGCCTTGGACTCTCTTCGCCGAAGATTTTCGCCGAGGAAACAACCAGACCAACTTGACTCAACCAAAGCCGGATCTAGTGGCCTGCTTCCCCGTCCAGGAGTTGAAAGGGTGTAGTAACAGCAGCGCAAACGTGCGTGAGGGTTGGAACCGGCTGATGCAGCCCATAACTGACATTGTGCAGAATTTCTCTCTTGGTACTCTCCAGAGCCTGGCCGAGCATGGTCTGCCTTCAAGCACCACCGACATCTTCAAGAAAAACCGAGATGACCTTGTCCCATCTGACTGCATTTGTTATCCATGGCTCATCGTCCAACACAAAAAGCAGTATCAGAGCGCCGACGTTGAGTGCTACTGCCAGGCAGCAAACGCTGCCGCAGCCGAACTGATGATGTTGCGCACTCTCGTCAAGTACTCAGCTCACCGCATTATTCCCCCAGTGGTGACCATGACGACTGTTGGGAAATCAGTACACGTCTGGATCGCGTATTTTGATCCTGATACAGAAAACTATGTAAGAGGTTCCGTCTACAATATTCGGAGAAATGCACCGCTAAGTGCAGGTAGAACATGGCATCCATTTGGAAAGGCAACATGACGAATCTCACAGACATCATATACCTGGAAATGATATTGGATAACTTGCATACCTGGGCTATGCGCACATTGCGGCCCTGGATATCACACCACATCGACCAATGGAAGCAGCGTCTCCAGCCAGAACCCAGTGGCCACGACAAAGAACAGCACAAAGCTATAGAAGGTGACGGCCAGGAGAGATCGACTTCCCTTGTCACAAAAGTCCTCCGTCACATGAAGGAGGAAAATGGTCACTGTGAAGAAGGTGGCCGTATCGGGCGCATCAATCAAGCCGAACACGAGGCTTTACGTGGGAAACTGGAAAAGCTCCTTGCGTCGAAGGAAACTGCTACTCAACCGCCGGACCCGAGCTCAGCCACACGAACATCAGTTTGCTCGAGGTCGACACAGACAGACGACGGACAAGGTTTGCTGAAAGCTCAAAAGGTCTCTAGTGGGCCCGTTACTGCAGTTGGGAAAAGCGAGAAGCAACCAGTCTCTATGAAGGCCACAGGCGCCACGACAACTTCCGATACTACCACGGAGAGAAATCCCTGTGAGCGTGATAGTAGTCCCGTTGAACCCGGGAAAAGTCGGAAAAGTCACTCTCCCTCTGCGATCATTCCATCCCAGGCCTTGCCCTCTGTTCTTCCCGTCCGAGGCAAAAGTACAACCGGACTGCGGTCATCCCACTCTTCTCAAAAGACTACACATAGCATTTTCTTCGAACGAAAACACGTGTTTTGCGCCGCGAGTGGCAAGAGCATCCCTGTCAAGCTTCCAAACACAGAGGCTCAAAGCTGCTCTGCTCTATTGGAATCCTTGGAGCGTCTACTGTCCGATGGTTACACGCAATACAGAGAGTTTAACGTTTGGGCAAAGGAGTTGCCGCACTTGCAAGATACGATCAGCAGAATACAAGAAGCAAAAGAGATTTTGCAATACACTTTGCAATACGAGAAGTCTCGACTGCCGAGCCTCACAGACGAGCTTTTGGAAGTATTATCCCCCACGCAAGAGCTTTGGGAAACATTGTCAAACTTGGAAGTCACGCTCTCAAAGCTCAAGCTTGAATCACGAAAAGTAAAGTCTCCGAACTCCATTGAACACTGGAGTCAGGCTCTGTTTCTGAAGGGAAAAATTTTGAGGTTTTACGAAGTCAGAGGAACTATTCAAAGGCGAAAGCCGATACTCAGCGAATTCCCATTCGATTTCAAAGCAAACTTCACGTCAGAGTTCACTTCTAGCGGGGGCGTTCCCGGCAAAAGCTCAAACACGGAAGGCATCTTTCGATCCACAGTGCAAGGACTTGGTGCAGACCAGAGTGCTGGAGGACCAAAAGAGAGAGTGCCCTTCACTGCCTTGGGTGAACGGTCCGAGGACGGCACGTCTGGGCACAATAACTCTGGAGCGCCGCTGAAACTTACCAACGCTTTCCGTGGTCTCGCAGTCACTGATGCTGCCTCGCACTCTACAACTCGGGACTTCATCAGTATTTTCCCCGATAGAGTGATCGCCCCATGCAAGAAGCGCACTATCAAGCCCGACGCGGCAGCGCAAGCTCCAGTTGAGCCAGTACCTGAGAGTCGTACTGGCGGAAAGGATGAAATTGAAACAACAAAAGAAGAGCACCGTGCTTCTTGACCCGACTGCAGAAACAAACCCCTCGCGCTTCGACCTATGGGAAGGAGCGCTGTTTAAGTGGCAGGCTCGAGAGTTGGTATACATGGTTAAGATGAGTTGCAGGGGCCTTCAGCGCTTGGCATTGAGACACTGCTTCCGTACTTTGAGATGCCCGATGGACTTGGTGTTATGGCGTCTTCAGGCTGCGCACCGGGCCCGGACACGACCGCATGGGCCGAATGCCTTCTGCCGGGATGGTACTAGTCTGTTACAAAGAAAAGATACTTAGCTCCGTCTCAGTGGCGACGGATCCGGCGGACAGACCAGAGTTCGTCTCTCTTCTTCTTGTCTACGGAAGAGGGACTAAGTTAAATGGCTCAACATTCCCGCCACAACTTACATATCAGTCAAGTCACCGGAAGTTCCGCACTAGCGCCGTCACTTGAATAATCACAGCGATATGTTGAGCGTCATTAGTGTACCAAATAGTTATACAGCCGTCCCATCGCCGACCAAGGCGAAAACGTAAACCTGAACCCTCCCTCGTATTCGTGTCCTGTCCTAAAGACAGCCCAACCGCTGGCCGGCGTGATTGCAAACTGCGCCAATATCCCATGCAATTCTGTCGACATGAATTCGCGGTTCGGCCGTTGAAACGCATTCCATCAGGCGTTGGTCGCGTTGGTTGGTCTCTGGAAACAGTTGCCATGCCGTAAGTAAGAGGCAGACGTCGCGATATGCGTGTGGTTCGCGGCTGGTCAGAACCGCGTCCCGACAGCTTTCGCATATCGCCTCCTAACCAGTTTTCGTCCGAGGCAATTCCAGAATCTTGACAAATCATCAACAAGTATTGTTCCGGAGTCCTCGTCTCAGCCGGGTACCTCGCGTCCAGCCTTCAAACACCTCCCTTTCCTACCCACCTCCTGCCGGAGCCAGTTCAGGCGTACCGAATCCTGGTCCTCAAAACTGAAGGCACCACTCCAAAATCCGCAGTCAATGTTGGGTGTCTCGCCGCGAGCCTTAATTTGGTCTTTGGCTGCGCGATCTACCGGTGGCAAGTGCTTGCGGCCTTCTTGGCCGTCGATCATGCTGGGCCCTGGGACGTGGTGAAAGAGCTCCGGGCTGACCGTCCAGCAACGCAGTCCGTAGTCGCGGCAGCCCTCCAAAACCAAGACATCAAACGCCTTGTGTCCGCTTCCTGGTGGCTCCCTGCCGCCGAGCTGGAGCAGGCGGTATGCGCCGTCGCGTGAGACGGCATAGCCAAAGGTGCATAGTGGAAAGACGGAGCGGTGGACGAGGCGCGTGTATTCACCGATACCAAGGTTCTGTAGTATAGACGCGGTGAAGGGATGTAAGTCACCTGAGTGTGGCATAGACGGGTCGGCAAAGGTCGTGTGTGGCGTCGCGTTGAGATCCTCGGCTTTGACGAGGCCGTCGTCGAAGGGAACGTCCGTGCCGTGCCAGTAGTCGCCGCAATGACCGAGATATAGCAAGTCCCAGCCCTTCGGATTTCCGTATGGATATCGTTGTTGGTCGAGAGTAGCTGATGATGCGCTGCCGAGGACGCTGAGCATGGCGGCTGATACGAGTGGCGCTTGGACTGTACGTAGTCGAATGTCCCAATCGACATCGTCCTCGAGAATCAATGCCGTTTCCGCTCCCGAGTCAAGAAACCTGGGTAGCCAAGAAAGAAGAGGTTAGACACGAAGAGGCCAATATGCAATACAAGGCTCCTACCGTCGTAAGGCATGCAGATGGCCGAGCCAGGCAAGCAGGGAGCCTCTGAATATGGTTGAATTTCGCGCCAGCTTAAAGGTGCGCTCATCGTCTTCGGTCCAGACTGGTTGCTCGGGGATGGTTAGCAGCAGCTCTGTGACGTTGGCAGCCTGCACAATGGCCTTGCGGCGCGGCGACCCTTGTTTGGAAACGGCATATATCTGGCCGAAGCCAAGCGTGGAATTGCTGGATGCCACGAATCCATGATGCGTCCCACCACGTGCTCCGAAGGAGGAGAGCAGCTGGCTCGATGTAAAGTACCAGACACTGCAGAAGAGGAAAAAACACGCTGCCAAGCGCAGTGACCGTTGCGCTGTAAGGCGCAGCATTTCGTCCTCTGGATCCTTTGGTGTGTATCGGGTCTAAACGGACAAACGAGAGCTGGGAGAACGGCCAGGTCGACTGACTGGTAGTTTTTCAGCCAACCTTCACGGCCTCAGGGGAGGGCAGACAGCCACAAGCGGCACAGCACGTTGAATTACCTCATGCGCATGATCCTGGGCGCGCCGTGTCCACCAGCGCTAAACCCGAAGCCAGCGACGTCCTGGATGGTATCTGTGTCTGCAGGGGACAGAAAGGGGCGGCAGCTGAAAGAATCCCGTGGCCTGATATCATGGCGAGCGTATATATGCCTCTCGACGGCCCCGTTCATGTTGGGCTCACCAGACTATCCAAACTCGAAACTGCGCCGGCTGTTTTACACACGCGCCGTCGGCCCTCAGGAAACCATGCCAGGTCAAAGACACTTTCTCGCAGCACTGTTTATTCTCGCTATATCATGCTCAGCAGTGCGCGCCACTGCACCTGGCGACGAGCGTGACGCCAAGCGGACATGCGCTGCTTTCTATCGGCTTGACGACGTGGCGGAGATGAACGAGGAAATAGGGCGATGTCTGATAGCCTGAGGCTGAGAAATCAGAATCGAGACCGAGACGGCACAGGAGGGGGGTGGTCGGAAACGCAACGACTGGAGGGAGAAATCGTTGAGAATGCCGGTATGCCTCGGAAAGCCAAAGGAGGAGCCGGTGATGCGGGCGGCCCCCCGAATGCGCGGCATGTTGACGACAATTTCCGCATCAAGTGCGGCTTCGGAGAACTAGACAATGCCAGGGGGGAGAACTGCCTGGGCTCCGCAAGACGCTTATTGGGAAGACCAGGTCTGGGATAAAACGACGGATGCAGATCACAGGGTGATGCGCGGCGCATCAACATGTTGGGCAGACAACTGGGAGAAAACGCCTCAGTCATTTGCTGTGCCGCATTTCAAGGGGCATCAGTCGTTGAAGCCGGTCGGTCTGGCCCTTGCAATGATGCGCCAGGACCCCACAACATGGCGGGAGCTACTGTGGACAGTAGCGGGAACTAGGCGCTGGGCGATGACGGATGAGACGTCGAGGCGGCTTCTGGGTCTCGTCTTGCGCGCCGTGAGTGGTCGAAGGGCCGCCGGAGATGGGGCTGGGCGCGGGAGAGCTGCACCCTACCCGCGGTCTGCATGGAAACAGCACCACGTGAGGAGCCGCTGCGGTGAGCGATTGGCGGGACCGGCGAACCAGGCCGTGAGCTAAAATCAACAGTCAGAATGGAATCACAGGGCGGCGTAGCAGAAACACAGGTACGACTAGCCGCGCGTATACCTCGTACACATTTAGCGTGTTACCTTAGTTGAAGCAACAGCTATGAGCAGTTGTCCCGTGCCGTCGTCACTCTGGTTGTTGGCTGAAAGTTAAAACGAGCGTGGCGGGAGCTTGATTCCTTCTCGCGTGCGCTGCTTGTCCTGGCAGTGGCGGGTCGCCTGATGCCCTGCGCCGCAGAAATGACAAATCGATGAAATCACTGACTGGGTCCAGCGGACGGCGTTGCAGCTTGCCAGGCTGTGCCGCTGAGCCCACCACCTCCCCGGCGTGACCGGTGGGTGCGAGGCAGGGGCGCCATGTAATAGGCCGTGCAAACGGCCGTTGGGACACACTGGTTCACGCCTTTGTGTATCATCATCAGCGAAACGGCGAACCTCAGTGCCCCTCTTGGAGTTCTCTACAGCGCCTGCCGGATCGGTGGACAATGGAGGCCGTTTACGAGTACGCCATCTTGCCCCCTCTGCCCCTGCCATCCACCGCTCCCGCCAGCTACCGTAGGCAGTGCGCAGCCCTTCAGGACTGAACAGCCGTCATCATGCGCAGTCGAAAGAGGCTGACGCTGGCCTCCGTATCCGCGCTCATTGCGCTGGCCGTGTTTGTGGCCATGCTGAGGAGTCGGGTGCTCTCGAGCCCTAGACACATGCTCGGCCCGGCATCCACGGGTTGCGATGCCGATGCTGCGTATCTCGCCGATATCAAGCAACGATACGACCTCAACGACCAGTTCGACTTCTTCAGACAGACCGTCAAGTTTCGACGCAGCCAAGGACTCGGGCGAAAGAGCATGACAGTGGTTCCACAACCCATTTTGGGCCACAACACCATAACGGTCGACCTCACCAAGCAGCGTGACGGAGGCGACATCGACGGAGGCTGCTCCGACCCTCTTCGAGTCGACGTCCCCGTGTCCGGCCTTGCTTCCACCGTCGACGCTTCAGACTTCGTATTCGGCATACAAACCCAATATCACCGCCTAAATGAGTCGCGCTCTCAGATATTAGGCGACTGGAAATACTGGCTTACTAACGGTCGCGGTGTCAGTAACGGCGCCAAGCTGTTTCTCGTGCTCTTTGACGCTACCGACGAGGAGCTTCGTGACGCCACTAAGTTTCTACGCGATGCTGGCATCGACGCCACCGTCGACCGTTCAGAGGAACGCGACATGCCAGTTCGCTACATGCAGCTCGTTCCCTACTTGTACCGACAGGAAGACTCTCGACACAGAAAGTGGCTGGTTTTGTGCGACGACGACACCTTTTTCCCAAGCATGCATGGTCTGATTCAAAGGCTGGACTCCTTTGATTATTCCAAGCAGCTATACATTGGTGCGCTTTCAGAAGACGTTGGAGCGCTCGAACGCCACGGTTCGCAAGCGTTTGGAGGGGCTGGCGTCTTCTTGTCAATGCCCCTGGCCAAGATAATCACAGAATCCATCGGCAGCTGCGCATCGCTCGAGAAGGTCGACGAAGCGGGGTGGCAAGGCGACACACTGCTTCGCAACTGCATCTACCAAAACAGCGATAGCCGGCTTGTTATGTTGCCGGACCTCTGGCAGCTAGACTTTCGTGGCGACGCGGCAGGGTTCTACGAATGGGGCATCAAGCCGCTCTCGCTGCACCACTACCGAGGCAATTGGCACAAGGCCCGGCCTGTAGAGTTTAGCAAGATCGCCTACGTTTGTGGCGAGGACTGCATCTTGCAGCGCTTCCAGACCGCCGACAACTTCATCATCTCCGGCCACTCTATTGCATACTACCCCGCGGGCGTTACCTTCGAGACGAGTCAAGTCGAGCGGACTTTCGAGGCATTGTGGGATAAGGGCTGGAACTTTGACTTTGTGTTTGGCCCGCAACGCCCGCCACTGAAGAGCGAGCAAAAGATTTCGTGGGAGATCCAAGGCTCAGAGGTCCAGTCTGACGGCTCGGTGTTGCAAACATACGTGAGGAGAAAGGACGATCTGCGCTGGGAGGGCGTAAGAAATCGACGGATGGGTGACCTCGATAGCGTAATAGAGTTGATCTGGGTGCCCTCTGAGGCTACTGATTAAGCAGACTCTGTCCACGCTAGCCTGAGGGGTATGCCTCGATGAATTAAGTCTATCACCCGTGCCTATCACTTTTTCCGCCAATGTCTAAACATCAAGGTTGGCGCAGAATTGGGCAACGCTAGGGAAGAGCTAGATAGCGGTGCGAGACAGTAACAGTAAGGATAAATTCAAAGTCAAGATATGACCAACGTTTGCCGCCTTAGAATCGACGCATACGAACGAGTTGAACAAGCATGCCCCTGACTCACGCTCCAAGCTACCGGAGTTCTCCTGCGACCATTTCGTGGTGTCTGGGCAGCTCAACCGGCGGCTGCTGCGGAAGGGCTATCTTGGACATGCGGTGGAGGCGCAGAGCTGAGAGGAGAATTTAAGGTTCGGGAAGTGTACACGTACGGAGGCCATAATTTTATCGAGGCCAGAAGTGAGGCACGAGAAAAGAAGCTAGCGGTGCAGGCCGTGAAGCCGCTGTTGGTTCGGCGGTCCATATGCAAGCTTCTGGGTACAGTACAGCATCACGGCGAGCAGAAGCTTCTCTATCTCTTACACAGGTAGTTAATGTTAAGGCAGTCAGCAGCAATAGTGTACTGATCGCCCACTCCCCCGGGCTTCACTATTGTGTATTGTCGCGGCGGTGTGACGGTCCCGGGCCCGGATCCGGGGACCCACCGAGGAGGTCCGGCAATGTACATGTGGTAGCCCGCTCGGCGGCGGCCGGACCTTGCATGAAATCGCGTCCTACTTCTGGTAAAGCTAAATTCCTTGGGAGCATTCGTGAAGAAAATTATGGCTCTCAGACGCGGCAGTACTGAACATGTCAGTTGCAGCGTGCTTCTGGCTTCTGAGCACTTCCTGCACATAACGTGTCTATTCCAATTCTGCACAAACTGTCAATCGTTTTTTGCGCCGGCGTCAAGCTGAAGCGTGCTGTGCAACCATGGTCCCCCGTCCGCCCGCTGCCCCAATTCCCGTGCCGTGTGCAGACGGCGACGTTCTATGTGCACGACGATACCGCACGATCCTCATACCTCATAGAAGGATTTATCAAAAATTCCAGCATGCCAATTCATGTAATTGAATGGCATTGGTGCAGAGAAACAACGTAGCTTCGCCCCAAATCGCCGACAAGTCGGGTGCCGGATTTACCCGCACCTCTGCCGAATGGAGCTCTTGAGAAATATCCGGAGCTCAACTCGACCGATTCCCGAGCTCCCACCTCGAGCACCAACGGCGATGGCCTCGAAAACGACACTGCTGCCGCGCAGCGGGCAGTGCCGCCTGCTGCTAGGGCCGAGAAGACGCTACCAAACGCCGATATGCCCGTTTTGCTCCCACGTCCCTCGACCAGGTCGCGCCAAGCCACAGACCACGCGACCCGAGCTCGGATCTCGACGATGGCAATCCACGAAGACGACCGCGACAACGACGTCGACGAACCCGCGCGTGGAGCTCGAGCGCACCCTCTTGGAGCTGCAGGCCCAGGCTCCGAACCTGGTCAGCCTCTCGCGGCTGCAGTTGGCGCTGCAGGGGCTGCGGCAGACGCCCGGCGAGGAGGTCGTCAGGGTGGCAATCCTCGGCCTGGGCGTCGGCGACGAAGGCGCGGGCCCGACGGCGAGGAGGGTCCTCAGGGCGCTGCTGGCCGATCCACTGTCCGACGAGGAAGCGTGGGAGCGGGAATTGGAGGCACATGATCCGAGCAAGCCTCTAATCGTGCGGATTGCGCCTAGCGGCGGGCGGGATGTCAGCTTGACGGTTTCTACGGACACGGCGTTGCAAGAGCTGCACGTGTCGTCGCCGGAGCTGAACGGGTTCAACTTGGAGCTTCTCTTGATGGACGTCACCGCGCCGTACGGTGCGCTGGGAGAAGTGTCTATCCGCGCTCTCGAAGACGCAGTGTTGGTTCCCACCGTTGACCTGCCCTCTGCAGAGGACCGCGTGTCGCCCGTCACGACGCCCGTCCATCAGGCCCTCCTCGTCGCCGATGGGCTCATGGGCGCTGTCAATGTAACCGCACTTCCGCTTACTGGGAGCCACGGTTCTATCAAGGCTGCCGTCCAGATGGAGGGCGTGTCGGAGCAGCAATGGGAAGCCGACTTCGAGATAATCGACGTCTCGCTGGCGGAACGAGGGGTCCAGCTGTTTCGACAAGGGCCGCAGCACGGCAGGGACTACGAGCGCCTGTGGTCTGCGAGCAATCTCCCCGCGCTGGCGACCTGGCTTAGAGCAGGCGCCAAGTCCGAAGAGCATGCGACGAGGCCAGCCGTGCGGCAACTCATCGCCTCGCTGCTCCACAACGCCATCGCCGCCATTCAGGAAGAGCAGGCGCGCGCGCTGTCGCCCACGCTGGCCACGCGTGGCGTCCCGCCGGGTTCTCTCGACGAGCGCCTCGCGGAGTGGGCGCGCTGCGCCCACGAAGAGCTCCAGGACGAGCTCGACCTTGCGTTCACCGGGCGCAGGTGGCGCAAGCTCGGCTGGTGGAAGCTGTTTTGGAGGGTCGACGACGTCGCAATGCTCACCAACGAGATGCTGAGCCAGCGATTCATGCCAACTGCTGAGCAGGAGCTGGTATACCTTACCGGCCGCATCGCGGAACTGGAGGGCAACTCTCCGACATACCTCCAGCCTAAATCATCACAAGACGCTGCGACACCAGGCTCGGAGAAGAGACGCCTTGGCTCTGGCGAGCACGCGCCCGCAGTTGCTGGGACGACCACGTCCGCTCTCCCCAAGTGGCCCGGCCACATCGCCTTTACCCGCCGCTATCTCCAGAACGAGACGGTACCCGCGCTGCAGTCTCTGGCGCAGAAGCTCGTTATGCAGTCACTGGGCACATCAGGCGTCACGACGTCGCTTGCGGCGCTGCTGTACGTGTCGTCCTTTGCCTCGTCGCTGTATGAAGCCGGCGCTGTCGCGGCGCTGGGCATCGTGTACAGTTTGGGCCGCCTGCAGAAGAAGTGGGAGACGGCGCGGGGTTTCTGGGAGGGTGAAGTTCGTGAGGAGGGTCGCAAGGCCGTCAGGGCTGCTGAGGAGAGCGTAGCTACAGTGCTCAGAGATGGAGGCGCGAGCGAGATGGCTAGGCAGCAGACGGAAGATCTGCAAAAGGCGCGAGATCTGGTTGCCCGGGCAGAGGACGCATTGGCACGGATGAAATAGAGCGCGCGTGTACGTTACAAAAATGGGAGGCGTGGTCACGAAACAAAATGTCGTGGCATTTCGGGGCGTCTGATGCGCCATGTCCTCTGGTGTAGTCTACTCAATACCAGCATATCCAGCTGATCTCTCGAGTACAGAAGTTCCCATCCCGTTCGTTCTAACGGTTGGCGTTGTTGCCACCGGGCTTATTTCCAGGGGCAGTCATCGGGAAGCCGCCAGGGTTGGTGCCAGCCGCGCCTCGGCCAAAGCCCTGGAGAAGTGCCTGAGGGAAGCCCTGGAGAAGCGCCTGAGGGAAGCCCTGCGGAAATCCCTGAGGGAAACCCTGCGGAAAGCCCTGGGGAAAGCCTTGAGGGAAAGCCTGAGGAATACCCTGGGGAAAGCCCTGGCCAGTGAATGGGTTTCGGGGCGATGGGCGAGCGCCGCGGGCCATTGCGATAGCTCTGCGTTGAGTCACGACGTCAGTCACTGGTTTCATCTCCAGACCACATATTTCACAGCGAAAGAACCCAGGAAGGAAAGATTTGGAAGGGCCAAAGAGCCATCCGTCATGAAATTCGTCCAAATTTGTTCCTCAATCCCGCCATCGAGGGGGAGAGATCCACTTTCCGATATCCGGAACGCCATAGCAAAAAGAATCGCACGAGCAAAAGACTCGTAAAAAGGCAGCTATTTACCTGGTGCCTGTGGTGCCGGGGGTGGTGTCGTCCTAGCGACCACCGCGGCCCGTGGCTCTAGCACGGCTGACGGTGGCGCGTCCGCGAGCCAGGCCGACGCCGCGGCCGCGGACATTGCGCGCGCGGAACATGGGGGCGTTGCGCAGCATGTCCGGGATGATGAAGAAGCGGATGTGCGAGCCGCGGATGTACACCTGGTCGAGGTGGGAAACGCGTCCGTCGCGGGCGGTGACGGTGATGTCCTTGAGCTGCACGTTCATGTTGTCCTCGGCTGCGGACGCAAACGTCAGCAACTCTTCGCTCTTCGCTCTGAAAGAATCAATAGCACTGGAAGCTTACCATCAAGAAGCTTGCCACGGTAGGCGTTGCCGTTGGTCATCTCGACGGTCACGATGTGGCCCTGCAGAGAGCAGTTAGCAGTTGCACTTCGCATTCCGTTTGGCTCCTGCGTGACGCATTTCGCGCGGAGGGACAGGGCGCCGGGGGCACATCGGGGAGGTACGAACCTGGGCCTCGTGAAGGAGCTTGATAGGCACTCCAATGGTGGAAGTCATGGTTGCGGTTCGCGAGCGTGAGGCTGTCTTCGCGGTTGCAGGAGCTTGGGGTGGTGGGTGGGTTGAAAAAGTGACGAGGCGCCGAATGAGGTGGTGAGGATGGACGGCTACTACAGGCACGACTGCCCCACGTCTGGCGCGGCTGGCAGCGCTGCCGGGTCAACTGTTTCTCCGCAGCAAACGCCCGATACAGCTGCCACCTGGTGAGGGCGGGCAGGCTTGCAATTAGGTTTACGAGCTGAGCGCATCAACCCAGCTGTTCCAGAGCTGGGAAGCTCGGTGCCGGTGGCCCAGCGCGTTTTGGTTGGCCGACGCGAGTGAATCAAGTCATGACATCAAGACGAGCACGTACTCGTAATCGCTCGGGCACCTAGAGTCATCACCATTATGACAAGATTAGAGGCCGGTCAAGCTAGCATCCTGGAGCGTCGGCTGTCGCTCCGTCTGTCATCCACTGATATTGCTTCTCCCCGCGCTGTGCAGAGCCTCAAACGGCTCCCTCCAAGGCCATTATAGCAGCTCCGTAAGGGCTAGTCAACGGCTAGTGAATCGCCTCTGCCGCTTGCAGTGGCGTGCTTCCCGTCATTGGCAGTTCGCCCAGCACACGCGGCCATGGCCTGCCTTCAATGCCAGACGCCACAACGCGGGCAGGAAACTCTGCAGATGTTCCGGATAGAGCGGGTGCTGTCTCCTCGTTTTGTGTGTATGGCAGTCATAAGATATATACAGCTGTTCTCGCAGGCGAGAAGCCCCATTTACTCCACCATTTTCATCTTCCTGAAAGGTATCATCATCTATATCTGCCACCATGGTCACTCAGAAAGGACTCCTGTTCGAAAAGCCCGGCGGGCCCTTCAAGGTCGTCGACAACCTCCCGCGCTCGACGCCGGGCCCCAAGCAAGCGTTGGTGAAACCTCTCTTCGTGGCTCTGAACCCGGTGTAGGTCAATTAACGCCCCTTCCACGTATCCCAAACATGTCTGCTCATGCTCGTCCGTAGGGAGCTCATGATGCAGCAGACTGGCATGTTGACCACGGGAATGCCTGCCCTGATAGGTTCAGACTTTAGCGGCGTGGTCGTTGAAAAGGGCAGCCAGTGCACCAAGCTGAGCAAGGGGGACATCGTCTACGGCTGTTGCAACATGGGCCAGAACCCGTACTCGCCGTTCCAGGAGACGTTCCTGGTTGATGAGGCATTGACGTTCAAGAAGAGCGACAACATTTCCATTGAGCAAGCTGCCGCCACCAGCGTGGGCGTTTTGGTACGCTTCGTTTCGACGTTGGCCTGACTCACAGACACTGACGCTTTGCCAGACTGCCACATTCGGTGTCATTATCGGTGCCAATGGCACTTTGCCCGAAGCCGGGACAAAGGCCCCTCAGCGCGATGAGTGGCTCATAGTCCTCGGCGGCAGCGGTACCGTGGGCCACTCCGCAATTCAGGTGAGTCGTCTTTGACAGACTCATACTCGTCCTACTGACATCCTTCAGATTGCTCGAGCGTGCGGATACCATGTGGCAGCCTCGTGCTCGACCTCGAATTCTTCCGTGGGTCTGAACTGCCGGCCTTGAGTTGGACTGAACGCTGACAGTACAGCAGAAAGCGCGTGCAAGCGGCGCGAATGCGACGTTCAACAGCCGTGCCTCCCCAGCGGATCAAGCCGCTGAGGTCAAGTCTATCACCGGCGGCAAGTTCGCCGTTATCTTTGACGCCTCTGCCCACGGGCAAGAGGCTGCGTTTAAGATGTTCGAGCAGTCCAGTGCCCACGCCAAGTACTTTACCACCGTGTTCGCCTCGTGAGTATCCTCCTTCTGGTGCAGTTGGCCACTATCGTCTGCTGTATCCAAGGCTCTTCGGATCGGCTAACGCCTACTAGGGGCCAGTCCTCGGCTCCGCAGGGAGTCAAAGAGTATAGTATCAACCTCGCGTTGCTTGGTCGAGATGACGACCTTGGCAAGCATGTGACCGCAGAGACTGCGAAATGGGCCCCCGTTCTCGCAGGCCACATTGCTAAGGGCTCCATCACTCCCGTAGAAATCGAGGTGTACGGCGATGCCGGTTGGGAGGCGTTGAGCGACGCAATGAAGTATTTTGCCGACGGCAAGGCGAAGAAAAAGGTTGTCGTTCGCGTACAGAAAGATTAGCCTTTGGCTGTCTTGATGTCGTGCTAGCTTAGGAACAAATTGCAGCTGGACATGTATGCTCGAAAAATCAGTTGTCATTTGAGGCACTCTATGACTCTGGGCCTGGTGCCTGGGTATAATCCACTCGCTTCTTCTTTTTCTTCGACGCCAGCAACTCCCGCTTCTCCTGCTTCCGCGCCTGCTTGTCGAGATTCCCAATCGTCTTGTTCTCTTTCCCACACGGCCACTTAGCCAAGGCTGCTGCCTCCGCAGCGTCATCCCACTCCGGAGGCAAGACGGCAAACACAAGGTACGACGTGTGAGTCTTAAGATCCGTCTCAGTGCGGTGGACAATGCGACCCTGCAAGAACGTTGGCTCCTCGTCCGCTTCTGCAGCTCCCCCACTATTGGGTGTTGCCTTAGATGATCCATTCGGCGCCTGTCCGTCGACGTCCATTCTGGAATCTGGGGTCTCGGACTCTGGCCGCGATTGCTGAGACTTGTGGAACTCAAGGGTCCGCTTTATGTCACCCTTGAGCTTCTTCACGGCTTCTTTGACATCTGCCGGTGTCGTAATGATGCCTTTTTCATTAGGCAAGTTAACGCCAACTCGATCCCGCGTCACGTTGAATCGCTTGTGAGCAATCTCGACCATGTCAATGTCTGTCCAGCCGAGAGTCCGCATCTCCGTCACGGTCCGCGTGACCTGCTCGATGCAAGGGGAGAAAGTGCAGATGTAGACGCTCTGCTTCGGGTCCAGTGGCGATTCCCAGCTACCATCGTTCTCGTCCTCCTTGCCCCCCTTTTGGATCTTTCGCCTGGATAAGTGGTGCAGCGCCTCCCACGGAGCGGGCAAATCCAGGAAAATGCATGTCGCCTCGGGAGACTTTCCATTTATACGAAAGCCATCTCGGTATACGTCTCGATGCGTGATGTGAACAATGCCATCTAGCGAATGGCTCTTGATCTCTTCCTGCATCTTGACGTATCGCGGTTCGTGGAATTCGAAGCTGAATACTTTGCCTTTCCTTTCGGCGGCATCTCTGGGGTACCCATTGTAGACGGCGCGAGCTGAGGCGTGCGTAAAGCTTCCGCTACCGGCGCCAGCCTCTATTATCCGAGAGCCCGGCCTGGCGCGGATGCGCTGGAGGACGTAGCTGTAATCTGGCGTGTAGACAACCTGGGTCCTGTGAGGCAAGCTGCTTGTCCACAGCTCAGGGCTGGGTCTCAAGACATAGACAAAGCCGCTCGATGCGGCGACGGCCTTGGCGACGGAAGATGGCGTTGCCTTGCCGTCGCCCTCGTCTTGGCTGGGAATGGGCGTGCCCTCGCTTTCGACCTCGTCCCGTCTCCGTTTGCGCCCTCTGGACCCAGTGTCCACCACCGAAGCTCGAACCTGCGATCCCCATGGTATGTCCAACAGCGTCGAGTGCGGGAACGAGCCAAATCGGGTGTTCAATGTCGCACCTTCGGCGTATCCATCGACGGCTCCAGTGGACTGCTTGAGCGTGATGGGCTGGAAATTGTCGCGCGACAGGCTAACGATGGCGAGGGTATTCGGAGAGGTCTTGAGACCAGGCTCCAGGAACGGCGAGGCTTTCGACATGACGATTCTTCGGCCAGGGCTCGCCAAAGCTGGTTGCGAGACGACGGTGATGTCCGTTTGAAGCTCGCATCAAAAAAAAATCCGCGGGCGGGCCGTGCAGTGGACCCACCATGGTCTGTTAGTGAGGGGCAGCAGGGGACCCATGGCTGCTGAAAGCGCCTGATGATATGGCGGGGGTAAGCAAGCTCAGGTGGCATCTCGGAAGACTCACAGGTTGTGACTTTTCGACATCGCCCTACGCCGGTGACTCGCCTCCAACAACGACCGGCGTTGACTCAACCTTGGGCACATATATCGCCTCGACGGTGATGCCCTCGTTGTTCCCTTCTCTCCTTGTTCTCCTATCGCTCTGAATGAATCTCCTGCGCACCTTCTCCCGATCCAGGCCCTCAATTACCGTCACCGCACGCACCCTCGTCTATCGAAGATACTCCTCCGTCGCCGTCGCCATGGAGTCACTCAAGGTTCACAACTCGCTCAAGCCCGGCGCCCCGGTGCCTTTTGTACCTATTGAGCCTGGCAAGGTGTCGTGGTACGTCTGCGGACCGACAGTCTACGACAAGAGTCACTTGGGTCATGCACGCAACTACGTATCCACCGACATCATCCGCCGCATCTTGATGCACTACTTTGGCTTCAAGGTCAAGTTCGTCATGAACATGACGGACGTTGATGACAAGGTATGTGTGGTTTCTGCTGCTTCATCTATTCATGGGTTCTAACGTCACGCAGATCATCCTCAAAGCACGACGACAGCGATTGCTCGAGCTCGAGAAGAAGAAGCCATACTCCGAAAAGGACCTTCGAGAATTGGCGCTTGCTGCTTTCCGCGCCTACGCAGCAAGCACCTTGACATTGCTTGTGGACCAGGCAGAGCAGCTGGACGAGACAAACTACGCGGCGCGACGAGATGCTGCGTACGGAAAGGTCTTGGCTGGAGGTGCGCTCTCTGGCGAGGGCAAACCCGGCGACGCAGAAGCCAAGATCAAGATGCATATTAGCAGCATGGATGCTGCTGCGCACGCTCTGAAGCAGGGTGCAATCTTCCCCGGCGCCGATGATGTCCTCCTTCCGTATCTCGACTCCCTGTACAAAGAGACTGTTGATACCCGGGACCAAACCATGTTCACGGATCTCACCCAGAGCATGGAGGCTCTCTTCATGGAGGACATGGACAATCTGAATGTGCTGAGACCAGACATCATCACAAGAGTCACGGAGTACGTCCCTCAGATTGTCGAGTTTGTCGACAGAGTGGTCAAGAAGGGCTTCGCATACGAAGCAGAGGGTTCCGTCTACTTCGACATTGCCGCCTTTGAAAAGGCTGGAAATACGTATGCTCGACTGCGACCAGACAGCAGAAACGACAAGTCCCTTCAAGAGGAAGGTGAAGGCTCATTGTCCAAGAACCTCGGAGGCAAGAGAGGGGCTGGCGACTTTGCCCTTTGGAAGAAGTCCAAGGCTGGAGAGCCTTTCTGGCCCAGCCCGTGGGGCGAGGGTAGACCTGGCTGGCACATCGAGTGCTCAGTCATGGCCTCTGACATTCTGGGTTCTCAGATGGACCTTCACTCCGGTGGCATCGACCTCGCTTTCCCCCACCACGACAACGAGCTGGCGCAGAGCGAGGCCTACTTTTGCGAGCACGGCAAAGGCGAGCACACGTGGGTAAACTACTTTTTGCACACGGGCCATCTCTCGATTTCGGGGTCCAAGATGTCCAAATCCCTTAAGAATTTCCAGACGATTCAAGACGCTCTTGCGACCACCTACACTGCCAGAAGCTTGCGAATCCTCTTCCTGATGGGCAAGTGGAACGACGGCGTCGAGATTTCGCCCGACATGAGAGCCCAGTCGGACAACTGGGAGAGCACTATCAGCGTAAGGAATATCCTATGCCCCCGTCTTGATGGCTGTTACTTAACATTTGTAGAACTTTTTCACAAACACCAAGTCTTGGCTGGCAGAGTCCGGCGTCAGCGACGGCGTCAAGACTCTCTCCATCAGCGAAGGCAAGCCGGCCAGTGGCCTTGTCGCCGACCTCGAGCAGGCGAAGAAGGAAGTTGAGGCGGCGCTGGTCAACTCTTTTGATACCCCGCGAGCGATGCTCGTCATACTCAAGTTGGTAAACACTACCAACGTATATATAAAGGACAACAAGGACGTCGATCTCACCGAAGTTGCTGCTATCGCCCGATGGATTACCAAGATGGTGGGGATTTTCGGCCTGGACGCCAACGCCAGCGCTCCCTACGACGGCCTTGGATGGGCTTCAGCCATCTCGGCAAACGTCGACCCAGCGACGGCGGTGCAGCCGTACGCCACCGTTCTCGACAAGGTCAAGGCGGATGTGGCAAAGCTCTCTGTGTCCAGCGAGACGATCCCCGGTCTCCTTGCCCAGGATCCCTCCAAGGAATTCCAGTCGATTGCGTCCGGCGGCTCCCGCGACATTGAGAAGCTCGCACTCCCATATCTGCGTGTCGTGTCTCAAATTCGCGACGAGCTCCGCCGCGTCGTCTCCGCGCAAACACCGGAGACCAAGAAAAACCTTCTCGCCATCACCGACCGGATCCGCGACCATGACCTCACCAACCTGGGCGTTTACCTGGACGATCGGCCCGATAACCAGCCGTCACTGATCAAGTTCATCCCTGCTGCAGAGCTCATCGCCGCCCGGGAGGAGAAGGCGGCGCGCGAAGCAGAGAAAGCCAAGAAGAAGGAGGAGGCTCGGCTCGCTCGCGAGAAGGCGGAGCAGGAAGCTAGGGAAAAGGCGAAGGTGCCGCCCGAGGAGATGTTCAAGAGCGATGAGCGGTATAGCGCTTGGGACGAGCAGGGTCTGCCGACCAAGATGAAGGACGGGAGCGACGTGCCTAAGAGCCAGATGAAGTCGCTGAAGAAGATGTGGGAAAAGCAGAAGAAGGCGCACGAGGATCTCAAAGCCAAGGGAGGGCTGTAGATGAAGATATTTAGAGTTGATATCAGCAACAAGAATTTTAGATGCCATTCTTTCCACTGCCCCAGTAGCGACGTTGTTGATTGACGTTGGCCGCGAAATTTGACCCATTTGTTCAGCCTCCGATTTCTAGACGAAGGCAGCAAAGATTGCGGCGTAGAATTAACATCTGGAAATGCAAATATAACTCTTCCAGGCAAGGTCTTTGTTCATAACCAGGGTTGTAGTGTGGAAGCACTATGGGTGTTTGGAACGACTCTTGGAGGGAAATGTTTGGGCAAAGTGTAGGGTATAACTATTGCGTTGATACTTCAAGTGGGATACACAATTCAATACATTACACTTTAAGATAGGACAAAATGGTAAGATAATTAGGTATGGGCGAATGTAATATTATCTTTACTCTAAGTCTCTCATGGCATTGAAAGGATAGGGTAGCAATGACGCTAGTTCTCACTGTCAGCTTTGTGCGTGTGGCCAACCCCCTTTGCCGGAACACCCAACTGCGCTGCTGCCTGTAAGCAAAGACAATCGACCAATGAATTCGTTCCGGCACTGCTTATTGGAGCACATGCAGCAGCGCAGATCTGGGCATGGCGAGCCTTGGCGGGCACAATATAAGCAGATACGCCCCGCGCTGAGGAGGTGCAGGGTAGTGCTGATGCCCAGGTCAAGAAGGGATCGGGCCACACTTATATCTCACGCTCAGCAATATATCTCACGCTCATGCCTCCTTCCCAGCCCCAAGATGACGGCTGCGATTATTTTACGGACATGTCGTTTGGCGAGATGGCCTACTCGTATGGGCTCATGGAAGCCGGACTGATTCCGTTTTACCTTTGCGTCATCCTGCTCCCAGTCATCCTCGTTTCACTCCTCAGACGCTACGCCAAGTCCACTCGCGAGCGCAAGAGGTTCCCCGGCCCGAAGCAATACCCTCTTGTCGGGCGCGTCCATGACCTGCCGCGAACCTCACTATGGGTCAAGTTCAAGGAGTGGGCCGACACCTACGGGCCCATCTACGAGACGTCCATGATGGGCCAAAGGTTCGTCGTCGTGTCGGACGAGGCCGTGGCGACGGAGCTGCTGGTCAAGCAAGGCAACTACTTTGCCGGCCGGGCGCAGATCAGGGCGCTCGTGGACCACAAGCTGGGGCCGACGTACGTCGCGCTGCAGGATCGTCACGGTATGGCCTTCTTTCATCGGTGTGCGAGGCTTCACGGCGTTGACACGGGGTGGACGCAGAGACGTGGAGGACGCAGCGTAAATGGGTGCACGCAGCAATGGCCGCCGCGCACCAGGAGAACTACTACGGCCACGTCGAGCAGGAAGCCCTGCGGTATCTTGTCACGCTGCTCGTCGACCCGGCCAAGTTCCACGCCAACATGCGCGAGCTGACGGGCCGCGTCATGAGTAGGCTCTCTTGGGACGACGCTCCTCTGGGGAAGCGCTACGGCGACGAGGCCCTCGAGACTCTCAGGCAAATGTCCGTCTGCGGGCCCATCGTCAACACAGTGACGCCAATATGGCACATCGCCGACTTCTTCCGCTACAACCCCTGGCGCAGGTACCACGTCGCGCGGGAGGGAAGGCTGCGAGCCTGGTGGGTGCAGAGTCTGCGGGTGGCCAAGGCACGATATCTTGCAGGCACTCTGCCTAGGGATACGTGGGCGCACCGGTATTGCGACCAGCTCGTCGCGGAAGGAAACCCCACGCTGGAGCAGGACGACGAGGCCGAGCTGTTCGCGGCATGCATGTTGGGCTTCCAGTGCATGCTCGGCGTCGTCACCGTCGCCGCGCCGTCGCAGTACTTCATCATGGCCATGGCGCTGCATCCAGGTTGGTTGAAGAAGATCCAGGAGGAGATTGATCGGGTCTGCGGCGATCGGATGCCGAACATCAAAGACTATGCGGAATTGCCCACGGTGCGGGCGTGCGTCAAGGAGACGTTGCGATGGCGATCGACTGTGCCGCTTGGTAAGTCTGCTCAGGACCAGTGATATACAGCCGAAGCATTGACAACGTCAAGGTGTCCCTCACCAATGTGAGACGCCAACCGAGTATCGAGGCGTCCCTATCGACAAGGGAACCATCATACTTGCTTGCGAATGGTAACTAGCCCAACAACACGCATTGCGAAACAAGCAAAGCTCACATGGCACCGTACCAGGGCTCTCAATCGCGTCCCCGAAATGTATCCCGACCCCGAGCGCTACCGGCCGGAACGATGGCTCGAGCCCGGCTGGCCGACGTACATGGAGCCGATCTCGCGATACCCAAACCTCCGCGAGGGCAAGGCCATGCACACCTTTGGCTGGGGACGACGGGCGTGCCTGGGCCCGGCGATCGCCGACTACGAGATGTTCACGATCGCGGCGTGTGTGTGCTGGGGGTTCGACGTGTCGCTCAAGAAGTGTCCGCTGACGGGCGAGGACGTGACTTTCGATTCGCAGGCGACGAACTCGAATGTGATATTGGAGTCGACGCCTTTCCCGGTGGACATTACGCCGCGCAGCGAGGAGAGGGCAAGGATGATTATGCAGCAGTATGTCGATGCTCGAGGTGAGCTCAAGGTGTGAACCTGAGTAGCAGCTGGTAGAAAAATCATGTCAAATTCATGGTAGCGGGAGAGAGAAAAAAAAAGTCGGATTTACTTGTCTCCTCACATCAAGGATGCGCGTCGCTGAAGTAAATAAAGGCCAGCTGGAAAAGTGCCAGGAGCAGCAAAAAAAGAATGATCTCCGTTGCGGGGAATCGAACCCCGATCCTTGCGGTGCTTACAGGCTGTTAACCGTGAAAGCGCAATATCATAGCCACTAGACCACAACGGATGTGGTGCAGCTGAACCATGTCTTCGGATTGAACCGTACTGGCCAGTTGAAATCGTCGGTGATAATTTGCCTTATGTAGGCACCGGGCCCCAACGTGCCCCACCACCCCCAAGATGAGCCATGGTCCGCCGCCGTCGGCCTGGCACTCGGTCAGTGACAACGGGCTGTTTTTTCTTGGGAGCAACTCTCTGATGCTTGTGCAGTCGTTCAAAGGGACCGCGTCTCCTGTGCGACGGGGTTTGGTGCTGTCCGACCGTAACGGGCTGCGATTGAGGGCTCAGGCAGTCGCCAACTCGTTGGACCAAAGGTACCAGCTTGGCATGGGCTTGTTGGGCGCATGAGAGTCCGGCTTAGGTGCGGACTGCGAGGAGAAGATGCGTGAAGAGGCTGCTTAAATTGCCCTTGTTTATAGACCAGGCAGTGCGATTTACATTGCATTGTCTGTACTGATATGTTGACTGCTGAATGCGGGATCGTCGCAAGGCTCTTGAAGATGAAAGCAGTCATGGCCGGTACTCTACTCCGTACAGCGAGCCAGCGCTTCTAAGCAGCCGACCCCACCGCGGCATCGACCGCGGCGACACCCCGCCATCCCACTCCCGGCTTCCGAACCTCAACTTCGTCCCCTACAACCACAACACGCCACACAGTCGGCGCGGTCACCATATCCTACCTTCGGAAGCTCACCTCCCTCGCGCCGTACAGCACACGGCCCGCGCATCCTCCGCGATGGCCCAGTCCACCGCCCACCGCCGCCTCCTTCAAGAGTACCGCGCCCTGACCAACAACCCCCCGGAGGGCATCACCGCCGGCCCCGTCTCCGAGGACGACCTGCTGCACTGGGAATGCCTCATCCAAGGCCCCGAGGGTACTCCCTTCGAGGGCGGCGTCTTCCCGGCCGAGCTTAAGTTTCCCAAGGACTATCCCCTCGCCCCGCCGTCCATGAAGTTCCTCGCCGACATGTGGCACCCCAATGGTACGTCGCTTCCTTGCGAATCCTCGTGCGTCTTTCTCCAGCGAACAGGCGCTAAATCAGGTGCAATAGTCTATCCCAGCGGCCTCGTCTGCATCTCCATCCTCCACCCTCCCGGTGACGATCCCAACCACTACGAGCACGCCTCCGAGCGCTGGTCGCCCATCCAGTCCGTTGAGAAGATTCTCATCTCCGTCATGAGCATGCTCGCCGAGCCCAACGACGAGAGCCCCGCCAACGTCGAGGCGGCCAAGATGTGGCGCGAGCGGAGATCCGAGTACGAGAGCAAGGTCCGCGACGGCGTTAAACGCATGCTGGGCTTATAAGGCTTGTTTTGCTCTTTAAAACCCATGGGGTCTGGTTGTGCCTACTCCTCATAGACTTTGTACTTAGATGATTTAGGGATGGCATGGCACGGTGTTTATGGCAGCAAACTATTATGTTGAGTTACTCTTAATCGTATCAGACGATACGAGTCAGATATGGCCATCTTCTGTCTATTCGGTTGTGTCGCATGCTGCCACCCTCAGAGTCCGTTATCGGCCTTGAACTTGTCCCAGCTCTCGTTCAGGGTGCTAAACACCATGCCGGCGATGAGTCGGACCTCGGTGCTCGCGTCTTGGGGAAGCTGCTTCGTCGTTAGCACGTGCTTCTCTCGGCAACAGTCGTAGCGCCTGTTTCTTACCTTGTCCGGGTGCGTCTTAGCAATCGCCTTCATGTACACAATCTTGACCTTGTTGACCATGACCAGCTCGTGCAATCCGACGCTCTTCCAGCCGCTGTTCTCCCAGAGCACCTTGTCCATGCTACTAAGAAGGGCGCGCAGATTGTCCCTCTTTCCGTCTCGCCAAGCCGCCACCTTGGCATCGACTTTTTCCGAAAGCGCGAATTTCTCGTCGTCCTCCTTTGCTGCTGCTTCGTTGGCCTCCCGCAGCCGCGTCACGGCCTCGGAGCTTTGCTGAGGCGCCAAGCTGGCTGTAGCTGACGGCTTCGGCCTTGGCTTCGCAGCAGGTTTCGGCGCAGCCTTTGGTTTGGGCGCCAGGGCGTTCTGGCAACGCTGTCGCCCCTTGACCGCAGTTGGTCCGCCAACACCAGCCTCTACGCATTGCTGCCAAACGGCGCCGGCGTCGGCCCACTTCTCCATCTGCTCCAAAGCCTCGGCCTTTCTGCTGAGTGCTTTCCCGTGGAGATCCTTCATGTCCCTCTGCTCTTCTTGGCCGTCTTCTCCTTTCACGGCGACACTCTCGGCATGGCCGTTGCTGGGCCCGATCAGCTTCAATGCTTCATCGGCATCTGCTACCGCTTGTTTCGGTTCCCCTGTCTTCAGGGCAGTTAAGGCTCGATTTGTTAGGAGGATGATCATCAAAGGATGCGTGGGAGGGATGGCGGCCATTGACGAAGAGTACGATGCGTGGGCTGTCGCATAGTCACCCCGCTTGAAGTGAGCAGTGCCTTCCAGTCTATGCTTGGTAGAACTTTGCAGAGCTGCAGGGTCAATTGGCGGGATTTTGCGAGCGGGTTGAGGCGTACTACGTCTCGGTGGCGTCGGCGTTGCCTGAGGTCTCCTGGCAGGCGGTGCCGCGTCGCGCTGTGCCGGCCGTTGAGGGATGGGCTGTGAGGTCTTCGTGGCCTCCGAACTGAATAGCAGGTCGGGCTCTTCGTCAGGCTTGCTCGCCTCTGGCGGAGGGGCAGCCTTCTTCCTTCTGTTGGCGCTCACGTAGCTTGAGAAGTTGTCGTCGTCAGATGCAAGTCGGTTGAGCCTTGACCTTGCATCAAAGGCCACTGGAGGCGCAGACTGCTGCTGCCATCGCGGCACCGGACTGTTTCGACCCTGGCTCCCGGAAGACGATCTCGGGGGCGGCCGAGGGGCAGATTCTGGCGCAAATCTCGGATCTGCAGCCTGCTTATTGTTGGAGCGGACCTGCTTAGGTCTGCCTCCAACCTCGAGCGCAAGAGCCTCGTCCGTGCCTTTTGCATCAGCCGCCCGTGCCTCATGCTGTCGTCCTTGCTGGGCATCGCGCATCCACTTTGGCTGGCTTGGATCTCCGTCTTGCTGGAAGTCAGCCACTGCTTGCTGCATTTTCTTCTGTCCGGTTTTCCAGAGCGAGTTTGCCGTTTTGAACAGGCTGTTTCCCATAGATGCGGCAGACTTGGCCAAGTCGGTCTCGCCTCTTGCCGAAGCGCCCCTGTGTTCACCGTGATTTGATGCGCGCGATGACCCGGCAGAGGAGCTTCTCCCTTGCGACTTCGCTTTGGCTTTCCGGTGAGCGTCATCTAGCAGCCAATTCGCGGCTGCCTGAACGTTGAGCCCGGCGCCACTTTCCGCCAACCCTCGCCTCGCGTCCTCAGGAGAGAATCCGTAATCAATTAGCTGCGCAAGAGCTCTGTCGAATTCATCCTTGTTTGTTTTCGGCTGCCGTTGCGGAGTTTGTCGCCGAGGTGGCGGTGGCCGGTCGTCCCCGGACGAGCTGGATTCGTCATTTTCGATGGGCTTTCCAGCTTCGGGCTCAGGACGTTTTGCCGCTTGCTGTTTCCTTCGAACCTCGTCTACTGGTCTCGCAAGGTCACCCAAAAAATCGTCATCGTCGGCGATATTGACGGAAGCTGCAGGAACGCCAGCGGTTGGCTTGAGTTCCTTCAGCCCAAATGGATCATCGTCTTCCACCTCAAAGACATCGCCCCCCGTGCCGGGTGTCCTCGAGCTCCAGGCGTTTGGATCTTTCAGGTCGAGGCGCGTGCCGTTCGCTGGTGTTGAGTCGTTTGCGGGGGTCGAGTTGTTTGACTCGGGAGGAGGATAGTGGCTCGATTTGTCGACCTTGGTGTTCCTGTTGAATGCAGCAAACAAATCGTCATCGTCGTCGTTCTTGACTCCGTTGTTGGAGGCGACGGGCGGCTGGAGGCTAGGGCTGGGGGTGAAGGCTCGCGAGCCCAAGGCATCCCACTGCTGGCCACTTCCAAATTGACTCTCTGACTGCTTCCTCAACTCCTCTTGTTTCTTCTTCTTCTCGGCCTCGAGCTGGGCCTGGCGTTCCGCCAAGGTCAGGTTCTGGGATGCTTTGGCCGACCCAAAGTTCACCAAGTTACTGAAGCTGTCCTGAGCAGGCTTCGCGGAAGCTGGTTTGGGCAACGACCCAGTCGATCCCTGCGCTGACAGAGGCGTGCTACGCCCGGAGCCAAGAGGTGAAGGTGTTGGTCGCAGCGACGGGTACGAAGGGTTCATGGGAGCTGGCTTCGGTTGCGTGCCCGACGGCCTGGACCAATCGAGCCCCGAAAGATCGTCCATCGTTAAAAGAGTGTCGTCCACCAAATATCATCAATCATCGCCGAGATGCTGTCAAGTCATCGCATAATGAAAAGTAATTGGAGTGTTTGTCACAAGACGCAGCGAGATGGCGATGTCGCGAGACGGCCGCACGGGGGAGGCTTGGGAGGGGTGACGCTGAGGCTGGTGGCTTGTGGCTGGTGCGCGCACGTTGGAGCATCACATGACTTACCGCGCAGGTCTGGAGAACGAGGAATTACGGAGCATCCGTACAAGCAGTACATTGATGGAGCGAGGACAAAAAATTGTTATAAAATTACTCTTTGTGTGGGCTCCGAAGTTTTTACTCACGAAATTATTGTATGCCCCCCGTCTTAGCAGGAAGGCTGGAAGTCTGCGGTGAACCAGTTTGCCACAGGCATGGACTCCACGTCTTATCGAGATGCCATCTCCAAGTTTCACAAACGCCCTCCTTCATAACTATTTACGTATTTTCTGGCTTGACATAAAACAGCTTCCGTGGTTTCGGATACCACTGCAAGCGTAATTTGCAGAAACGGCGTTCAGATATGATTATTTCTTCGCCGAGCCTTTCCTGAGGCTGCGAAACTGGCCATTGGCGCTGTACATTCCACGACTCCACATTCGATACGAGAAGCACGGATATCATTCAAAGGGCTACTCCAAGATCCAGTCCAAAGACCGAATGATACCACGGAATCACCAGCGGTACTAAAGTTTTTGGGCAACCTTCTGGGTGTTTCTCTGCAACTCGTCGACTTGCTTGGTACGGAAATACAGCTTCTCTTCAATTCACAGGGCTGAATCCCAGGCATCTGTGTTCTTCTGAGTCGTCTTGGAGGGCTGAAAGGTGGCGCATGAGAAGTACATCTTCTGCAGACATCCTGCGAGTCACCCTTCTTGATCTGCTCGCTTGCCTTCTATCGAACATGTAGGTCTCAGACAACTCCGCTATGTGGAGAGGTCGCCGGCCTGTGTCCGCCCGGTGGGGCCGATCGGAGCGGCGTCCCCGTCATCCTCGGGGTCAAGGTATTTGGGTCGGCAAAATATCAACAGACGACAAGGCTAATAGAATAAGTTCCGCAGTCATTCCATGCATGGCTCTTCCTCAGACCGATCATCGAGGGGGACTTCCAGACCGGCTTCGGCGTTAGCGGTACCTTCTACTTCCCGTTCGCTCCAATGCTCTCAATTGGGCAACTTCCGACCGGAGATTTCGGACTTCTTTGCCGCTTTTCTTCATCTTGCTGCTGTTGGGTGGCATGGACGATGTTTGGCACGGGCGACCGTCCCGTGCGAGTCTCATACCGACAGTGTTATGGCCTCCTCGGGAGTAGACATGTCAAGCAAAGCAATTGCCTTGTCGGGCGATGTGTCAACATGTTGCGCGATGTCATATGCAAGTGCGGCTCCGCCTGGACAATGTTGGTGGGAAGATGATTGGCATTGGACACGTCGAATACAGTCTTCAGCAATCTGGAATCTGGACTTAACGGGATGCGACCGGCGTTAGCGGCGATATGCCCAAACACCACCCGCACTGATGGTACTTCGTACTCAATCTTATCTGATCTTCTTCGGCCACAGTTCCGAAAAAACAGCAAGGCTTACTCACTGTCCGTGTGTAATACTCCGCAGAGTTGAAGTTTCTTTGGGAGATACTTAGCTATGAGGCGGCGTTGGATGCAATTGCTGGCGTTCCAAGTGCGCTGTCCTGCTCAAATTACTGCGTCTATGGCTGCTCTAACTCCTGTAGTATTCAGAGGATTAAACCTTGTTTCTTGTGAGGCTGCACAAGTTGTCGCACCAGATAAAACGTGTAAGTCGGCGTATTCGGTGAATTCGGACATGTTGGCCGGTGGGCGTGAAGATGTGAGTCCAGCTTGTGAGTCCAGCTTGAATGACGTCCTCACCCCTGCAACAACATGCAGGTAAATAAGGTCGCTGGTGTCCGTTCAAGCTGGCTCATAAATATAGCTCCCTCTCTCTCTTCTTTGCTTGTCACTGTGTTCTTTCCTTTCTCCAAGCCCATACGAACAGCACCCTCGGCGTCATGTCCACTTCTTCCACGACAGCGGATGCGGCCGCTGCCCCAAATCACCACCACAACCTCGAAGCCAAGCTCGATGCGTCCAGAGAACCGAGCGAGAAAATGGCAGACGATGCCACCGATCAGAGACCACCACCGCCGCGGCCTGTACATCACTTCCCCGAGGGCGGTACGAAGGCGTGGCTAGTCGTGCTAGGCTGTTGGTGTATATCGTTTGCATCGTTTGGCTACGTCAACTCCTTTGGGTAAGTCTTTAATAAGTTAGGTCCTTGTCAACGATAACTGAGAATTATATAAGAGTTTACGAGACGTACTATCTTCAGACGTTTCTGAAAGACCGATCTCCTTCCGATGTAGCTTGGATCGGCTCTATTCAAGCGTTTACACAATTTTCCGCAACGTTAATCGGCGGTCCCATCACAGATCAATATGGTCCAATGGTACGTTTAACAACCTTTTTGGCGCTCGATATCAATATCATTTTTTAGTACATGTGCTAATCAACTTGGCTCGTTCAGGTCATTGTTTGGCCGTTTTCAGTCTTGCTCGTCATCGCCATGATGCTCACCAGCCTTTGTACAGAGTACTATCAGTTCATTCTCTGCCAGGGAATTCTTTTAGGCGTTTCTTCCGGTCTTATATTCGCGCCGGCTCTCTCTGTTATCGGTCATTACTTCTTCAAGAAGCGAGCAATGGCCATGGCCTTTGCCTCGACCGGCTCTCCAATTGGAGGCATCATCTTTCCCGTTATTATGGCAACTGTCCTCCGAAATGACATTGGATTTGCCTGGGGCCAGCGTATTTGCGCCTTTCTAATGTTGTTCTTGCTCTCAATCGCTGCGATTACCATTCGTCCTACGGGCATGAGAAGGAAGGGCAGCTTCATTCTGCTCGAAGCTTTCTTAAAGCCTGACTACTCTCTTCAGGTTGCCGGATTGTTCATGGTCATTCTCGGCCTCTGGACCCCATATTTCTATCTTGCAGACTATGGTTTATCACATGGAATGTCACCGGACCTCGCTTCGTACTTGTTCGCCTTGATAAATGCCGGCTCGTTCGCTGGACGGATGCTGGGTGGAGCGTTTGCGCAGCATCTTGGTCAGTTCAATGTCATCACATTCGCATGCTACGCTTCATCAGTTTTGCTGTTCTGTTGGCTCCAAATCACGTCTTCTGCCGGATTGATTATATTGTCTCTTCTGTTTGGAGGGACCAGCGGTGTCATCATCGCTTTGATGATGTCGACCATTGCTCACACCGCAGGCCACCCAAGTCAAGTACGTACAGAACGCAACACTCATGAGGCTCTGGCCGATGCATTCCACTTGATAGTTTCCTGACAGTTCCTAGATCGGCACGTACATCGGCATGGCAACATTTGCCGTCGGGTTTGCTGGCCTGGCCGGAACGCCAATCACGGGTGCTTTACTCAACACGTATCATGAGTATTCGCCAGGCATCATCTTCAGCGCATCTGCCATCATGGGCGGTGCTGTGATCTTTACTGCCGCACGATTCGCATTCGCCAGGGATAAGCTTGTCGCATAAAATGGCGATGGGTTTGCATGGCTGTACAGGATAATGGGCCTTTTTTCGGCGATTAAGTAGCCGGTCTCTTTGGTTTCACGATCGGGGGATGAACAGTGCCGCGCAGCAAGGCGGTAGATCCGAGCGAATAAATCATGTAAACTATGCATACTACAGCTCCCTCCTCCACGAAATAGTACTTAAATCCAAGCACAACATCATTTGTCATCCTGTTTTTGAGCCTAGAGCTGCGACCACAAGTGTCGCAACATGTATTTACCGGGGCCGTGCCAAGAATCTTTCTTACCAAGTTTCGCGCATTTTGACGACCGTCAATGTGTGAGCAGCTATGAGAGCGACAAGGTTGGGAGCCTTCTTCTAGGTGTTGGATACAAGGAGATATCTTGTGCGGAAACGTTCCATCTCCGTCCGGCCGGAGTGCTTGGACATTGCGGTTGCCTCGCTACCCTATACCTCTCGCCGTTGGAGCCTTCTGGCCCAGACATTACTTTTTTTCGCCAATTCAAGGAACAATTTCTATATCAGTAGAGTCCTAAGCAATAGACTCACATGAATCTAGAGTTGAATTTTTTTCAAGTGGCGACGACTTTGTTGGAGATGAGAAAGTTCACAGTGCGGTCAACGGCGAGACACATCTCCCTGGTATATATACCTTACTTGGTAAAGGTACTCCGTGGCAAGAAAACCTCGTCGCATGGAGGAGACACTCCAGGCAACCTCGCTTTTCAATGGCCAAACCGTGAACTTTCGCCTCCATCGTCTGATCCTCGCTGTGTTAGGCTATACTCACGATTACCACCATGTTCTAACCGTTCCGGTGACGTTGGGCTAGCATTTTCTGCCTACTTGACTTCAACGAGTCCAGGCCAGGCTACTGCAAGCCCCATCACGGCGCGACCCGAAAGCCAGACGCGATTTACTTCCAGCGCTGCCACTATCGGGGAAAGGAATGATTCGTGCAACATGGGGTCCCGAAATACGTGGCCGCCCTGCTGTCAGTGACACCCCACAAGGCTGCGCTGTCTCGTCCTTGCAGTTCGTGCGAGCGCCCGACGTACGAAGTCCAGACCGCATTGCAATGCGACGTGTGCCTGCAGAACACGCAGGCCTCGCACAGAGAGGACCACCCTCGAGTCGTTCGTTTCAACGGCCAAACTTGTTTGCCTCGGCTGACTCGTGTCGATTAAGATGCGACGATTTCAAGTTCCTACTGAGCACCGAAGGTGCCTTTGAGTTGTCGGCATCCACTGCCAGCAATCTCCATCAATGCAGCGCACCGTGACGCAATGATACAAGCATGGCCGCTCCCGCGCTTACTCCGGAGCACGCCCGCCGCGCTGGAGGCCATTTGAGCAGGAGACGCAGCGCATCGCAAAGTGCCTGCAGCGAAATTCGGCCCCTTTGTTCCATCGAGACAATTGTGTCCATCCATCTCAACTGTCATCAGCGCCAAGGGCGGGCCAGAGTCTGGGGGTGGCGCCAGCCCCTGGCTCGTGCCCGCTTTGAAACCCGTTTCAACCTTGGCTCGGCGGCTGATCAGCCCCCGCCTCCCCCTGCCATTTAAAGGCGCGGCGCGAAACTTGGAATGCGCGCTGGCGTTTATTGGATGTGAGCGAGCATGCCAGTTGGGGGCGGCGTGGGACGCACGGAGGACAGATGTTGGAACTCTATCCGTACATGCAGAGGGAAGCTAGCTCGCGAAGGCACTTGAAATTGGCCTGCGGCTTCACCTTGACGACCCTTGGAGATGGAGGCTCTTCTTCCTTCTTCTGCATGCGCCGCAGCGTCATGGAGGGGCTCATCCATGTCGAAAAGCCACGATCCGAGAAAAGGCGCGAGCAAGCGCTAGACGAGGTGCGAAAGACGACGCTGTGCGAAGGGGCACGAGGATGGAGACACCCAAGGATGGCATTCAACTTATTCCCTTCACTTTGTCGCTCCTCGCCCCGGCACCCGAACGGGCAGCTGCGCGCTGCATCCGGAACAGGGAGCCTCCGCTTGCTATCTGCAGGCCCCGCTGCATCTGCCGCAGATCCCAAGCCACCCACTCATTGCCTTGGCCTGCAGCGTCTGTTCGCCCCCGCGACATGGCCTAACAGCGATGAGCTCTGTATAATATTCCATGCCGCGGTATAATATCCGATGCCGCGCCCCTCCGTCTTGGCAAGCCGACAGACCCGGGGAATTCAGCTAGAACCTACGCTCGTGGATTTCTGCCCGACTAACCGCGCCTTGGAGAGACAAGCTCACGACGGGTTCCAGGCCTGAGGAGCGAGAACCGTCATGCAAGCCAGACATTGGATCTCGCCGACCCCTGGCGCCGGCCCACAACCCTTGCCGAGACGCTGTACCGCGCCAACGGGCAGGTCGCCAGTCCAATCAGGCGTCCGGAGTCACCATCCATTTGACCCCTGGAGTGATATCCTCATCGACGTCCGCGTCCCATGTTCAGCCTCCCTTTCTTCGTCCATTGTCGCATGTCTTGTAGTACGTCGTGGCACGCCCGTCGGCCACGTCCCGCCCGTGTACTCGGGACCTGCGCGACTCGTGCTCCTCTCTCGTCCAACCAACGTCACGAGGGCGATCGTCCCCGATTCTGTGGCAGATCCCAGCTTTGCTCTCCCCTTTCCTGCCCATGTCTGTTGACCCTTGGAACCCCCGTAATCTTGTCTGGGCGTTGGCCAGAAGCGCCCCCGCCATGAGGTTCGTTGCGCACATCCGTTCTGGGCCAGGGCCTTTTGACGGAATTGGGGGCGTCTTTTCCACGTTTCCCTTTAGACCACTCTGGGGACCTATAGCGTCTTTGCCTTCATCTTTCTCTTGTTTCAATCTCTCTTTCTCGCCGTGAGCACACCCTCTCTTTTCTCCTGCTGGCAGTCCCTCCTTTGGCTCTTGAGCCCTTCTCTTCAGTGTGCGAGACAGCTCAACTCATCTCGACTCTCATTTTGCTCCAAGCACTTCGCTTCTCTTCCTCGCCCATTGCAACCGATCTTTCTCTCCGCATTCCGTGTGTTTGTCTCGTTCGCCACCTTCGTTTCTTCATACGACAAGTCTGAGCACCCTCCTTACCGTCTGCTTCACTCTTCTTCCTCCTTGAGCAACCGTTCTTCCGGGGGTGAAGAGCGAACTCACGATAGACCTGCCGAGGATTTGCACGAAACGAGCTGCACCACCATCCACGGCAGAGCACTGCTTTCGTGGCACAAAGCGATTGTCCCCTATCGGTCCGGTTGTGTTGTCGCGCAGAAGGTGTGCAGCTGTTGAGTTGTTACTGTTGAAGGCTGCGCTGCCATTTCGTCTTCTCTGCCAACTCGCGACGACCACAACACTCTGGGCTGTAACAAATCTACCATCACCTTAAAAGGATCCATATTCTCCCCTGCGCATCGAGATTGAGAGAGGCTACATCTGCGTGGAATATCGAAATCGCATCGACGGGTTGCTCCTGAGACATTGATTGCGGAGGACCTCCTCGCCGGCGGCAACAACCCTGAACACGAGGACTCACAAATTGTCAGACCACTGGAGAACAAAGCATTTCAGCCAGCATACAGCAACCCAGTTACCGGCGCGACATTGCGTGAAGCCAAGAGTGGGTAGAGGGTGCCTGACGTAGCGTCTGGGCCTCGCACTGGAATTCAGTCTTGGCGCATCTGGCGGGGCTGGGACGACGGTTGCCATCGCTCTCTTTCTGAGCGGGAAGCAGGACGATTTTACCACTTTGTCAAAACTGTTTCTTCTACTCGAAGAGACGGTTCAAAATTTGCATTATTCTGATTCTGCCTGATCGCATCAACACAAATCTGCGGTCCATCGCAATTTGGCGATTTATCGCGGCAACGTCGACTTACACTGCTTGGTAAGGCATCCCCACCAGTGTTTCCCTCCTATCACGCCTGCGCAAGACCACTCCCCCAAAAGGGCATCATTGCGTACAGGACTATATCGAGGCACTCGAGATTTTTCGTGGCAGCGAAGCGATTTCATGGAGGCCTGATGGCTGCTATCCTTCTGAAGAAGGAGGCGTGGTTGCCCGCGAGGCTGCCTGCCTTTGGCTCTGGTTCCCGTGATTCATTGCACCTGCAGCTTTGCCTGCACCTGTTCAGCCTCTTCGACCTGTTCAAGATCAGCCCTCCATCTTGCCTTACTTTTTCCCTCTAGCGCTTCGAATTGGCTGTCTGCGGCTTCCACTTACTTCCCTCTGTCGTTACATCTACCTATCCTTCCGACTTCAGCCTTCTCTCCCCAGACACATCATCACTGACACTCGTTTCCCAGACAGTCTGTTGCGTCGCCCACTCCTTCAAGCCGTCTTCTTCTTTAGACGATCGCGTCTAGCACCGGATCGCGAGCTTGGATACATCTCTACGACGATGCACAAATCCGTACTCGCCTTGTCCACGGGCCTCATCGTGGGCGCCAACGCCTTTTGGCGTATGGAATGCCCTGGCCGCGTTGGTCTTGCGCGGATGGACCCAATTATCAGTCCTGGAGAAGTTTCGAGCCATGTTCACGCCATTCACGGATCTTCTGGTAAGTCTCGCCAGATCCTGTTCTTGCAGCTTGGTACTCGTGGCGGCGGCTGTCGGTGGCTTGCAGCCACTGCGGGTGCTCCCGACCACGAGTGACACCCCAATCTGGTGGCTTGCATCCGGCCGACAGACAATCGCACACAGCAATCATCGCCTCTAACCAGACTACCTTAGGATTTTCTGAGAATGCTGATACCTCGAGTCTCCTTGCCGGCGATTGCACGTCTTGCCGTGTCACCCAGGACAAGTCATCTTACTGGCACCCTGTGTTGTACTTCAAGAATTCCGACACGGGAAAATATGAGATCGTCCCACAAGTCGGCGGAATGTTAGCGTAAGTCGCCTTCGCCTTCACCTTTATATTTGCGTTTGTAGCGCCCACCCAGAAAATGTAACCGTTCGTGAGCTCATTCGCAAGCTGACTCTGCTCATCTAGCTACTACCTTCTTTATGGAGACAATGTCACTGCTTTCCCTTCTGGCTTTCGCATGATCTCCGGTAACAACGACAGACGAGCGTACACTGTCGGCGACCCGAACCAGCCTGACCCTCCAAAGTCTCTGTGGAGTTCTTTGAAGCAAACCGGCCAAGAGGATCTGGCCCAGCGTGCGATTGGCTTCAACTGTCTCAATTACGCCAAGACGCCCGAGGGCACGCTCTATCGCCATTACTTGCCGGATAAGGCGTACCTCGACGCGAACTGCAAAGATGGACTTCGTCTCGAGACCATGTTCCCCTCTTGCTGGAAAGGCGGCAATGCGAACGATAGCCCTAACCACAAGGACCACGTTGCCTTCCCTGACTTGGTCATGACCGGCACGTGCCCTGAGGGATACCCTGTGCGCTTGCCTAGTCTCCTGTACGAAGTCATCTGGAACACGGCCGCATTCGCGGGCAAAAACGGTCAATTTGTCCTCGCTAATGGCGATACAACGGGTCAGTGCTTAATACCCTGGTTGATTCACGATGCTGACTGTCCCCAGGCTATGGCTACCACGCGGATTTCATGATGGGTTGGGATGAAGCTTTCCTCCAGAAGGCTGTCAACACGTGCACGAACCCATCTGGGAAAATTGAGGATTGTCCCTTATTCAACGTCGTGGATCAAGGCAAGGCAACGAGCTGCGACCTGCAGCACCCACTCCCGCAGGCGCTCGTAAGCGAGAATGTCAAAGGCCCTATGGAGAAACTTCCCGGTAACGCCGGCTCGGGCGGCGGCAATGGCGGTGCATCTTCCTCCGCGGCGCCGATGCCGACCCTCACCTACGCTCCCGGAGAACGGCCTACCAATTCTGCTTCTCCACTGCCGGGGCAAATATTCAAGGATAAGGCGTTGCCATCGGCCGCAGCTCCTCCCACTTCGACTGCCGCGGGATCATACGGGGTAGAAGCTGCTCCAGAAGCTCCGCCGACGACAACTCAACCACCTTCTCCACCCCCTCCTCCCACGACACAGGCTCCCACGACACAGGCGCCCGAAGCCAAGGTTTTCAGCACTCAGTACATCACAAATGGTAACGTTGTTAGCCAGATTATCTGGGAGGAGGAGACCGTGTGGGTCACGAAGTTTGTGGACACCACTACGACGGTCGAGGCGGGCGCAGCTGGTAGGCGCCGACGCCGCGGTGCTCATCTGCACGCCCATGGGCATGGAAAACGCCTACATTGACCATGTTGAAGGAAAACTATGATGAAAGATGTTGCTGGTCGTTTTCTTGGGGCGGAGGTTTGTCATTTGGACCGGATCCAGGTGAAAGACATTCGAGTGGCATGATTGCAGTACATTTGGCTTCGCGCTTTCTTTTCATAGAGCAGAGATGCTATGCAGATCTTTGGGACAAGTAACATAAGACACTGAGAATAAGCGGCGCATAACTTTCCATGTTTACGTGACCACGTGGTGTCTTGACGCGAGCGCGAGATGCACTGGCGCGACGAGGTGGCGTAGCATATGCAACCTAAGGTAGGCAAGCACAACTGAGCTTCTATTGATGATACGAACGGCCAGCGAGGACCACCACGCCCAGCAATTATCACAATAGAGCTGGAATAGTGAGTTTATTTTATTTTTACAACCGTATCCTTTCCCGAGGCGGCCCGCCATGTTAAAGTTACTGAGAGCTGGGCACGCCGGGGATGCCCTCGGTGTTGGAATGTGTCACGCTGGGCAACGCATTCCTGACGAAGTCGCGCCGAGATGAACTGCAATTACAGCGAGATAGCCTTGAGACTTGTTTACGAGAAATCTCACAAAAGGTATGGATGGACCTCTTCTGGTTGGCAGTCGTGGTGCACTTCTCAACTTCTCACGCGCGAGCGACAACTTCCGTCCGACGACCCAGGAGCACGGAGGCTTTATGACGTGACGGACGACGACGACGAGCAGCCTGCTCAGGCATCGACATGGCGTTCCCAATGGCGATGATGGCGAGAAGGAGGGAAGAGGAGGGGCTGGGACTGGGGTGGCTGCTCATGATCGCGATCGGAGGCGGCGCACTCTTGTTCCTGGCGATTGGGATGCTGCTCTCGTGGTACCTGAAGGTACGGCGCGGGCCGTGTACGACGCAGGTGTACTCGCGATCGGTGGAGGACTCGGAGCGCGCCATGTCGCGGCGACTCTTGAAGCGGCGACTGCTGGACTCGGCGAGCTACCTGCCGAGCGGCTTCTCGAGCCGCTTCTCTACCAGACTGTCGCTATCGGCGCCGTCGCTACCGCCGGTGCTGCCACCTCTACCAGCCCATAACAGTACAAACAGCTTCTTTCGGCCGCCGAGCCGCCGCGGGCGCCCGCGGGAGCGGGAGTGGACGGCCAGCGAGGCCACCCAACATGGGCCGCCGGTCAAGAAGACGGAGCGCAAGAGGGACAGCTGGTTCAGCAGAGATAGCTTTTTTGGGCGGACGCCGACGCTACCGAATCTTGGTGCTGCGGAAAAGGGGCAGGCGATGGAGATGCAAGAGCAGCAGCAGGAGCAGCAGCCGCAACAAGAACCACAAATACTACAACAAGACCAGCCAAAGCACCAGCCGCTCCAGGTGCATCTAGAACAGCAGCAGCAGGAGGTAGTGCGGTATGAAGCGAAGCCACAGCAGGAGATTGAGGTGCAAAAGCGAGACAGCAGGACGATGGAGCTGAGGTTGAGTCAAACGGCGCTGCAGTCCGCGCCGCAACAGGACGACTCGCCGAGGGGCCGACATCGAATCCCCGCAAGATCCCACGTGCGGCCGTCGGTCACCGACGTGGACTTGCGTCAGATCCTGCGGTCGACGGACCAGCGCCTGAGGGAGGGTAGTTCTCGCTCCCCGGTCAAGACGCCGCGGTCCTCGCCGACGAGGGTGTCGCCGATGAAGACGCCGCGGAGCTGTCAGTCAGGGTCGTCGCGAGGAACCGGGCGAGTTGGACGCCTGACGCCGAGCCCGACCAGGAAAGCGGCGAACGGGGGTAGCGTATCGCCCTCGCGATCGTGCAGCGTGAACGGCTCTCTAAGCTCGATTGGAAGTGTGTCGAATAGCCTTCTCCTGGAGGCGACGCAGCAGCTTTGGAATTCGACGATGAGCAGCCCGAACCGGATGACGGGCGGCTCGTGGGAGCAGAAAGCCGGCGTGTGGCAGAGCCCGCGGAGTCCCCAAAGGAGTCCTCAGCAGAGTCCCCAACAGAGCCCTCAACGGAGCCCTCAAAGCAGTCCTCAGCGTTCTCCGCAAAAAGTTCCTCAGAAGAGCCCTCAGAAGAGCCCACAGCGGCCTAAGTCTAGAGACAGCGACGCCTCGAGCTCTCTCTCGACGCTGTATAGCGTTGGCGAGCCAGAAGAGGACAAGAAGGTCACCCAGCCGCCGCCGCCGTTGGACGAGGACCCTTTCGTCGATTTCGTCAAGCATGGACCGTATCGCCGCCCGAGCCTGCAGATTCAACCGCATCCATTTGGTCCTCGGCCGTTGAGGCAGGCAAAGACATCGAGCGTCGGCTGTTTCCCGAGGCGAATGAGCGAGTCGCTCGTGCCGAAGCCTCTGCGGCCGATATCAGCAAATCAGTCCATCCTCGCTCGCGAAGCTGATAGGGTCGACCGGCGACTCACGTCCATCATTCTACAGCCGCCCAGCACTCAGCCTTCCGAGGATGTCTGCCCAAAGGAGAGTGAATCCGCGCCTGGGGCCACTACAACGGCAGCCGCCGATTCCAGCTTTACGTCCGCGTCCGTGCACACCGACTCCGACTCCGACGCGACCGAGGTGCCCGCTTGTGAGACGCCCAAGCTGGAGTGGCTGCCCGGCAACGATCGCAGCCGGTCGCCCACAGCGAGTCCCGTGGCGCTCCAGCGCTTGAGCAAAGTATCGGATGCGTCGTCATCGCCGTACAATGAGCAGGAGATCCTGTCCATGCTGCTAGCCAACTCGGCTCCGCGGCGAGCGCTGCCATATCCGCCTACGACGGTCACAACCCCAGACGGAACGGTTGTCCCCACCGGGCTGTCACCGCGGCCAAAGGATAGTGGTCAGACTCCGGGCTTAGAGCGAAGGATATCCGCGTCGAGTTCGTACTACTCCACGGCGGATAACCCGAGTCCAACGGCGGTGTCGGCGGGCTCGCCTACAAGGCGCTCGACCGGACGATCCGTTAAAGAGCCGCAGGCGCAGACCCTGAGCGCCACGATCGGCCAGCTGCGGAGGATGAATAGCCTCTTGAGCTCGTACAGCAACGCTTCTGGCGCGTCCACGGCTGTAGGCGAAGACTCGCCGACTCTACCAAGTCTTGCCAACGGAGGGTTCTCGCAAGTCACGCCTCGCCGCATCCCCCGACCTGAGACAATCAGCAGCCGTCACTACCTGAACATCGGACGAAACAGCCCGACCAAGAGTAGCCCGACCAAGAATAAACGCCGTGGGAGTCATCGCAAATCTGCGCCCGCAGACACGCGCTCTGGGCGCGGGACGCTGCACGCCAGCGGCAAGGAGCGCGGCAAGGAGAACCTGGGGCTCGGCCTGAAGCTGCCACGTCCTGAATCGTCGTCTGGACTGAAAGAGGTTGGTCGTAGCGAGAATGTTAGCAGCGAGCCGGCAACATCGGTCGCAACGCCGGCGCCGTCGTCGCCGACGGGAGGAAAGGTCAAGCTCGGGCCGGTGAAGGAACTGGTCGCAGAAGAGAAGCGACAAGGGGACAAGAGGGACAGTGTCGAAAGCCTGGGTTTATATGATAAGGAGGGGTTCCTGATTCCGTCGCCCGAAAGGGAGGCTCGGAAGCGGTGTTTGAGAATGTGAAGTCGATAGCTGTTGAGTTGGAGGGGTAGGACATGGGCGTCGCAGCCCGCTCTTAATTTCATTTATGTAAGGTAGTTACTCCGTAGACAACCCCTTTTCTTGAATCATATTTGGCAGAATTCCACGATAGGGAATCTGCTTCAAATTAAAATAGCCCGTCTCAAACGTTGAATTTGTGAGTGCTCCGGGAGCCAGTTTTCTTTGTTGTTTGCTCTCAAAGCTGTCGCGAGAGACTCTAGCTGCGGCCACCAATTCGATGTTGTTTTTCTACTTTCCTGTTCCATGACCTAAAACGCCGTGCTCCACTGTTAGCCGTCCAGGCATATCCTGTCCTTTGTTCCCTAATCGACTCTGGGCCGCTTGTTTTCGGTGTCATCATCGTGGCCGTGGCCGTTGACCCCTTCTGGTTCGATCTCGTCTCGTGCTCGTATCCTACCCGCGCCTTCGCCCAGATCGCCTTCTGCAGGGTCCTCGGCCTCGCCGTCGCGACCAAGCCAATTGCCCTCCTCGTCGAAGAACTCGTGATAGTTGTCGGCGGTGATCCAGCCACCGCTGCCGGGCATCGGAGGCGGCAGGCCGCCGCTTGACGAGCCGCGCAGCACTCCAGTGAAGCCCTCTATCGCCTCGTGTTCGGCGCTGCCCTCAAAGACGATGCGGTCAAAGTCGCTTTCCTCTTCATCCTCTTCTTCATCTGGGTGCAGATCAGAGCAGCTGGACACGGCCTCAAAGAGCTTCTGCGCAGTGCTGGGCGCGGCGCCCTCGGAAGCCGCGGGGATAATGGTCAGCTCGACCATGTTGAAGTCGTCGTCGTTGGCGCCGCCATCGGAGAACTCGAGCTGCATCCACACGGCCTCCGCGCCATTGCTCTCGGCTTGGCCTCCAGCCTTCTTGACGGCATGGATGGAAATGGAAGGGTAGGGAATCGAGACGCCAGCTTCAGCCTGTTGGCTAAAGATGGTGAAGCTCCTGCTGAGGGGTCAGCCGCGCCCTGCCGCCGGACCATGCGAGAAGGGACACTCACTCAGACGTGACGAAGACGTCTACTTTCTGCTCCACAACCTGGTCGTCGGCATTCTGCCCGTCGGTCTCGGTGTTGGCAGCCGCGGAATCATCTGCCGTAAATACGGCCAGGCTTCTGGATTGAGACTTTGGCGCCGACGCGGTCGCGCCCTCGAGGTGAAAGTACAGCACAGGCTTGCCGTCGGCGAAGGACTCGGGGGTTTGCGACTGGTACTCCGCCAATGGTGTGTAGTCTCCCACCGAGGGAGGCGAGCGGATCGTGGTGGCGAGCATGGCGTCTTGGGCGTGGAAGCTGGAAGCTCTGCAGACGGAGCGAAAAGGACGTGAAGCTTGAGCTGTAGAAATTGTGCTGGCGACTTCGCGCGGTTGCGAGGGGCAGCTGCCAGGCTTATCAGCTTATCGCAGCAACGGGTGGGGCGCCATGACGAGACCCCTCCCGCCCTCGCAGCTCATCCGTCTCAACACTCGTCCTTCATCCACAGCAGGCCACGATAGTCGCGACTTGTCCGTCCTGTTTGCCGCTTGCTGCGTGATACTCGCACGCTCTCCGTGGAGACAATTGACGTCGCGTCGTCCCGCTCACGTTGCCACATAGCAACGCGGCTGGCTCTAAGCTTCCCAGCATGTACAACAATCGTGAGCGGTCGACGCTGCAGCTGCTATCGTGACGCCTCTAACAAATCTTCCCAGGTCCGCATCCGCTTCTAGAGCAGGTTCCTCTCACAGTCTCGCCATTCGTATCCCTTCCCACTGCCACAACTCTCTCGTACAATTACAAGACCATGCCGTCGAATATCCCGCCATCATCACTGGGTATTCCCACCGCTAGCGAAGGTCCTTCTTCCGATCAGCCCAAACCTAAGTTTGTGGTGTCTGGCTCTGGACACGCTGCGTCTCCCGATGACATTCTCCAGTCTTGCCATGCCCTGCTGAGCCACGTCACGAGCCTGCAAAAGGACGCGGAACGGGAGCTTCGCGAATTTGAGGAACGCATCAAGGAGCGGGAGCTGGCGGAGAAGAGGAGACTGGCGCCTGGATGGCTCGATAGCGACGCACGATTGCTCGAACCCGAGAAGGCTGCCACCACTCAGCAACCGGGCTCAACTTCAGTGCTTGAAGAGCAACACAGACCCAGTGCAGAGGCGCAAGCAGAATTTGACGCCGGAGCAGAGCTGGATAAGGCCTTTGGTGGCATGGCTCTCAAGCAGGATAATGTGGGAGGCAATGTATCATGACTGATGAGTACCTTAGTAGTATTACGCTAATATGTCCTAATGAATCAAAAGACGACCGAACAAGCGGTGTCTCATATTACATCCCATGTGCAAGGAGGCCCCGCCGGCCTCTTTTCATTTTCAAGGCATTAGAACCAGGTAGCAGCGAACAGAACAGCCGCTCCCGCTACGAGCACGCTGGGGCCGAAGATGTGCGACGCCTGTGAGACGGTGACCGAGCTGGTCGAAGCGGAGGCAGTCTTGGGAAAATGTCAGTAAGCTCCCAATGATCAGAAGCATGGTAGACTACATACGGTGTTGCTTTTGCCGCCTCCGGAAACGGGAGCGGAGGCAGTGGCAATGATGGTGCCGGTAGCAGACGTGACGGTGGTGCCAGGAGCAGTCGGGGTCGGGGCAGCAGAGGCAACTGAGCTTTGCTGCGAGCTCTGACCTTGAGCCGTGGTGGGCTGGGCGACAGCCGTGGAAGAGGCCGCAGCGGTGGTTATCGCAGCTGCAGTTGTGGGAGCAGCGCTCGTCTGACCACCGGACGCAGCCTTGGGGGTGGCATCGAGGCCACACTTCTTAGCCGCGGCGCTGACCTTGTCGCCATAGTACTGCCAAATGTTCTGCTCCAGCGCGCAGTCAAGGCAGCCGTCGAGGAGCTTCTTCCAGGCGTCGTCCTTGCAGTAGCCATCCTTGGCCGAGTTTTGGATGGCATATCCTGACCAGGGTCAGCTCCAAGTATCTAAAGCCATGAAGTCAAACACAACATACCGCAGTTGGCGTGGCATTGGTACGAGGGACCGTCGGTCTGCCGCTTCTCAAGAGGCACGGCGTCCGGGAATTGGAAGCCAGGAGCCGCGGCAGCAGCAGCAGCAGAGGCTAGGGAGCCCAGCGCAATAACACTGGCTGCGAGGAGCATTTTGACAACGCGTTCTTGAACGAGCGACTAGAGGCTGGGGAATGACAGGGATATGTTTGTGTAGCCTAAGAAGGTTGGTGTTGGGAGGCCTTTCGGTCATGAATGGCGATGGCTGGGCCAGGAGCTTACTTATACCCCGATTATGCAGCAAGGCTTCCAGGCCCCATCCCGTTCCTGAGCCCTGCAAGAGTCAGACAACAAGACAGATGCCTGCTTGTGCCACCCACAGCACACTATCGACGGTGGGAACCGGCTGGATCCAGCCCAGTCCTCGTAACATCCTGGGGACAAGGCCATGCAGCCAACCGCCGAGCCCCTCGGCAATGAGACATGTCAACTCCGCGCCATGTTGTCAACCCCACCGCTTGGCGCGACCCAACGATTGCCAAGCGAGTTCGCGGAGCACCGAGGCGACATCGGCCCATGCGACTTGAATGCTTGACCCCCGCCCAGCTGCAAAACTAGCCGCGCAAACGGTTGGGGATGCTGGGCGGGCCGGCCAATGGGATTCGCGGGATGCATCTGATTAGATGCCCTCCAAGCATCTTATCTGATCATCTGATAATCCCTCATGCAATACGGGCTCCGCGTCGGCCGAATCAATAGTTCCTTTGGACCATCGCCTACTTGGAGCCTAGCGTATGTCTAAAAGCGTGAAGAAACAGGTCTACGACAGGCTACGCCGCTGTCTCGGCGGCGTAGCACTCGGAAACATTCGGTGGTGCGAGCATTGAGCGCCTGCATCTTACTTCCACCCTGCATGCGCAGCTGAGTCCTCAATTGGTTCGTGGGAGCCCGCCCCTCCTCTTTTCACTCGTTGCAAAGCCGAGGGCCTCCTCGTACGAGTGGGTGGTTGGGTGGGTGGTACGAAGTGAGGGGGATGCGGCTGGTCCGATCTTGTATTAATAGAGGGCGTCGGAACCATGCGCTGGCCCCATGCAAAAGGCGACGAAAAGAAGATTTAATGAGCGGAAAGTCCATATCTGCAGCTGCTGTCCAGTGGCCCCTACTACTCTTTGTCTCATCCTCGACGGCTCTCGGACATGGCCCCCTTGGTTTCTGTTCTGGCTGGCCTGGCCTGGCTGGCCGCCGTCTCGACGGCTGCGATGAACACGGCAGAAGACATGGGACCAGCTGCCTTTATGTGGCCGCCGGACCGCGTGTGGTCTGCCGCAGCTGATAACACCGCCCCATGCGGCTCTGTTGCCGGGGTCACCAACCGCACAGCGTTTCCCCTGCGTTAGTTTCCCTTGTCTACACCTGATCCTCAGGCGACAGTTTTGGCTGACGGGGTTCAGTGAACGGAAGGCTTGCCCTAGTTGCTCAGAATGAGTCTTTTGATGCCGAGCTCAGCATCTCATACTTGGACAGTAAGTGATGAAGCTCTCTGCGACTGCTATTGCGGAGGCTGACATGGCGCTCTAGACCCCAAGGCAAACTCGGACTTCACGACGCTCATTGATGCCAAAGCCATGCGTGAGGTCGATCGCGGCCACACCTGCGTTAGCATCGGCGATGCCCCAGCTTCGGTTAAGAACGGCACCAACGCCACTCTTCAGATCAAGTACATCTCAGAGTTCGACCACCCCGAGAACGAGACGTTTTATGCCTGCGCAGACATCACTTACGTCGCAGTATCCGACTTCAAGGAACACATTCCGTGCTTCAACGCCACGGAGCCCCCCGACAACAACAATGGCAAGGCTTCCTCATCGGCCACGCCCACGCCGACGGCAGCGCCCTCCGATGGCAAGTCCGGAGGCGGGCTCTCGGGTGGTGCCATTGCCGGCATTGTCATCGGGTGCGTCGCTGGCGTAGGCTTGCTCCTCGCTGCCGGCCTTCTGATCTACCGACGCAAGCAGCAACGTCTGCGCAACCTACGCCAGCAGCACTCGGCGCGCGGAGTCAAGTGGGAGGAGCAGCATCATGGCCGGGATTCCCACTCCACCGGGAGCGTGAGAATGCAGAACCTGTCGAGGTAGGGGACGGGGAGAGATACCCTTGAGCGGTTGTTTGAAGATTGAGATGCGTCATGAGTGTCACGTTACGAGTCATGCAGCGTGAGCCACGAGAGATGGACTTGTTTTTTGCCTTTTTTACATGCTTTTCCCGCGTATTTTGACACAGAGTCTTGCTTCGTCGCAATGGAGTTGAGATAGGGGTACCTGCCACGCCAGCGGCGCGAAAACTGCAATATCATTCATCTCTGACAAGATCGCGTACCAATATCAGGGTTTTCTTTAAGACTGAACTCTCATCACAAGGTCTTTTTTTCTTTTTAGCTCTCAGGTTTGGGCGAGTGGGAAGACTTACCTTGCAATCTATTGCGTAGCCCGATCGATGAGGCCCATTCCTGCGAAAGCGGTTCAAAAGTGGATGGATCCGTCCTGCGGGCATAGAACCAAACAGCGAGCCTGTCGATAGTGCTCTGTACACGGAATTGAATTTTACACCGACGAGTACATTCATACGACTAGGCCACGGACGTTCTTAAGCTCTCGAGCTTGGGGCTTGCTCATCAAGTTTGACGGCGGACTGGTCGCCACAAATGAACCTGGATAGCAAGCCTCTGCCTTCCGATGTTTTCCGACATCTCGATGACTTGGTCAGTCACATATAATCCAGGTGGGGCGAGGTACCAATTTAGACAGGGGCTCGTCTGAACCAACGCGATTATCACTCCGGATGAACCAACGCGATTATCGCAGCAACGCGTTTTTCGTGTTTCTATCTAATTTCATCAATTGCAAGATGGAAGCCGGCCGCAGCTCTGATACAAGCCGTGACGACCGCCGCGCTGTGCATACATTACGGGCTGCCGACTTGAGCGCCGACTTGAGCAATACTGCAATTGCAAAGCAATTTAACCCAATGGACAGCCAAGTTCAATACGCGGCAACACACCCAGCAAAGCCGAAAAAGCGCGGTGGCTTCCCGTCTGCCATAACTGAAGCCCAGATCGAAGACCTACTCGATTTCATAACGGCCAGCAGGGAAGGGCGCCGGATGCCCTTTAATAGGCTTCCTGCAGTCCTTGGTTGGAAAGTCAGGGAAAATCCCATCCGCCTTGCGCTACGGAAGCTTGGATACCGTCGTTGCGTTGCGTGGCCAAAGCCACAGGCAATTTCTGAAAATCACCGGCAACAGCGACTCCAATGGTCTATCGAACATCGAGACTGGACCCCGGACCAATGGGCTTGCGAGCTCTGGTCTGACGAGACCTGGGTCTCGCCCGAAAGGCAGCATACGAAGACTTGGGTAACCCTAAAGCCCGGCGAAGAGCTTGATCCAACTTGCGTTGTTGAGGAAACGCAGCAAAAGGCCGGATGGATGTTTTGGGGCTGCTTTTCGGGGCAGGCTGGAAAAGGCCCTCGCCTCTTCTGGGATAGGGAATGGGGCTCAGTCGATACGGAAAGCTATTGCAAGCGTATCGTGCCCTTAGTTGGTGGCTGGATTCGGCTTCATCCGGGCCATCGCTTTGTGCAAAATGACGCGCCAGCACACGGGGCTCAGCTTACAGCTGCTAACTTTAACGAACGCGGCGTTCAGGTCTCTTCTTTGCCTCCTTGTAGCCCTGATCTCAACCCTATCGAACAAGTGTGGAAATGGATGAAGGACTGGATGCAAGATAACTATAAGCAAGAGCATATGCCATACTACAAGCTGCGTCGTGTTGTACGAGAGGCTTGGGATGCCGTGCCGGGCTGGTATTTGGAGGATCTAGTGGCTAGTATGCCAGCCCGTTGCGAGGCTGTTATTGCAGCCGATGGGATGCATACGAAATACTACTCGTAAGCCATCTACGAACTGCACGATACTAGACACAATTCAACCGTAGCTGCGTTTGTGAACTGATCCCGGTGTCTTGGCACGATACAGGAATATGACCAGTCGCAAAAGATATCATGATCCGGTCTGCTGATCAACGTGGGGCGCTTTGCTCCGTCAATGGCGTGCAAGATGCCCGAGATCCCTTATTCCTGTGGGCAGGCTCCGATATTGGATCGATCACTACCCCAGAGCTCGTCCAAATGTCAACAATCTCCCGCAACGAGGAGTTTCGAATATTCCGGCAGATAATTCGCCAGTTGCAATTGCGACGAATCTCATCATAGTTTCGAAAGTTTGTTCGAAGCGCTGCGAGTTGATTTGAAGCGGTAAAAGCAGTCGCGGCTGTACCTCCAATCTTGAGAGCTGCTCCGCTTAGCCTGGAGACTGTGCCAAGCTGAGGCCCAAAGACACGCACATGCATGACTCCGGGGCTCGTGGTCCAACTACCGACTGCATCTTGCAGGGACTTGAGCCACTTCGTTGCGGATAGCCGGCGATCTTGACGCGCGAATCGCGGCGGCGGCGCTTATGACAGAATTTCAGGGGCCGGCTGGAGGACCCTGGCTGACTGACCTGCACTACGGTGAGGCTGATGGTGCCAGGTGTAAAACTTCTCAATGCTGAAGCAACAAAAGTTTGCTTGAGCACTGAGATGAGAGCAGCGGCTGTATCGAATCCCGATCTCGGCTACTCGGCTTCCGAGAATACGATGATAATTATAACTGGGCAGGACTCATTTCGACAACTTGTTGGCTGCGAGCAAGATCTTGCAAGAATGAAGCGTTCAACGCCGGCAAGCATGTGGATGATGCCGAGACCGGTGGATGCTGCCGAGCCGGTCGTACATCGAGTCCAGAACCATTGAGAGCCCCGGCTAGCCGGTTCTTCCTCTTGGCATCAAGGTTGCAACAACGAATGTGGTGGACAACAACATGAAAGACTGAGTCAGCGTCTCCGACTCTTGTCCTCCATTGTTCCATGCATTTGATCAAGCATCATAAGCTCGGGCGTACCCATGAAATGACTTGCTTGCTTTTTGCATGATACTCGTACATGAGCTCACCTCGCAGTGCTGGCCACTATTGCAATTGCCACCGCGGTCCTGTACGCCCGCAGCGCCAATGTGGGAGTGTCCTTGGCAAGGGCCAGTGAGTCCCGAGTGTTTTCGCCCCCAACAAACCAGGGATATGCTGCAATCCGCTGGTGGCGCCAGCTGGGCCGCAGGCGATGGAGTGGGAACGGACAGGAAGTGGGCATGCGAAGAAAATTCGGCGATTGGAAAATGACCTCAGGACTGGTGCAAAGCGCAATGCTGGCCAGGCGGGACGAAAATTGGGCGCGCCGAGGCCTAGGATCAAGGCCCCCTGTCATCGAAATGCGGGAATTTCCAACGGCTCGGGATGTGTGCAGGCGCGGAGCCAACAGGTTGTCCCGAATCAGCACGGCACGGTTCTCATGCTTGGCGAACATGGATATGAGCGGGAAGTCGGAACGCGGCAAGCAGCGTTGCATTGCGCGCGAGGGTTGAATTCACCTCTCCATGGCTGTGACGGGCATGTCAATCAACGTGCAACGGAAGCACTCGCAGAAGGCGATCCACAGGCAAAAAGCAAGACCTTCGACGACGGAGGAGGATCGGCCAGGACGAGCACAGTCACACCCAATCAGCGGCGGGACGGGTGCAGCAAACCACGAGGCCAGGCCTCGAAACGGGGCGCGCTTCTGTACGAGGCGTTCCTTGGGGGCCCGACGCCCCACCGCACACGGCTTATCAGATCATCTTGATCATCTGATAAACTGGAAATTTCTCAGGCGAAGGAGGAAGACGGCAGCGAGTGTCGGGTGGCGCTCAATACCCGGCGTATGGCGGTATGAGATCCAGTACCTTATGCGACGGGGCAGCCACATTCCCTTTAGCTGTTGTTGGGGACAAGCACGGCTGCTCCCTCGTCCAAGGCTGATCTCGGTCCGATGCTGGTTGATGGAGCCGATCACGTCGCACAGCAACGTCTCCATGATGCTGCAGCTGGGAGCTTCCAGATTGCCAGGGCCTTTCTGTATGTACATGTACTCGCGCAGGGTCTGGGAAGGTGCATTCGCCTAACCGCGGCAGACGGCATCGGCATGGGCGGGCTTGCCTCTCTGCTGCATGGCGCGATGATCCATCCAGCAACCCTTGCAGCTCCTCCGCCAGGCCACCTCCACCACCTCCACCACCGCTCACATCGTCAGCCATTGACGGGCCAGGACGCCCGTTCGCAGGGCCGGCGACGAATGAGACCGTCCTCTTCCGTGGAGACGGGTCAACTGGGGCGGTCCCCCGATGAAATTTCTGGCTCCGGCGCGCGCCTCTGACGAACTGGGCAGCGCGATCCGAGGCCTCACTCACTGAGACTTGGCGCTAGCTGTGGGCTTCTGCGTCCTCGGAGCCGTGCAACTAATTACCTTAGTGTCCCGCGAGCGCAGCACTCCGTCTACGTCCCGGGATCTTGCCCTCGTGGGCCGCCGTCGTGTCGCCGTGGCACATAAGAAGGACCCTCGTCCGTCCATCGGCGCGACCCTGTCTTCCTTCTTCTCACAGGACCTTGAAAGATCGCTCGAGCCTCGCTGCCCTCTGCCTCCCCTTACCCCTCACGGACGCCTTGCGTTGCGACCGCACAACCGCTAATCAATCGGGCGACTGATTGATTAGATCGATTGATAAAAACCCTAAAAAGAGGCGCACGCACCAACCGCAGCCATGGCGTCCGCTGTCGCCGGGCCGCCGCAGCCCGAGGAGCAGCGTGTCAACGCCTTCAACGCAGACTTGGAAAAGGACCGCATCGCAGAGGATCACAAGGTCGTCGGTGACGGCAACGAGTCCGATGGCAGCGACGGGGAAAAGCAGGATGGCGTCCGACGCGTTGAGGCCATCACCACCGTGTGGACGTACTCCGAGCTTGTCGCCATGTTTATTCTGTGCGTCTTTCTCAGCCCATTGGCAAGGAAGTGACTGACTTTTATGCAGCCTCTACCTTGTCACCTTTGTCGACGCCCTGCTCCAGAACGTCCAAGGGAACCTTGTTCCCTACGTCACGTCGTCGTTCGATCAGCACGGTCTGCTTTCCACCACCGGCATCGCCGCCACCATCATTGGTGGCGTCTGTAACCTGACGATCGCCAAGATCATCGATATCTGGGGCCGATGTGAAGGCTTCATCATCATGGTCGTCTTCATTGCCGTCGGTATGATCATGAAGGCCACTTGCAAGAACGTTGAGATGTACGCCGCCGCCCACACAATCTACTGGGTCGGCCACCTGGGCCTGGGCTACATCATCACTATCATGCTGGCCGATATGACCACTCTGCGCAACCGTCTGATCCTCTTCGGCGTGCAGCAGACGCCTTTGATTGCCAGCACCTTTGCTGGCCCCGTCATCGCGCAATTGTTTTACGAAAATGTCAACTATAACTGGGCTTTTGGCTCCTTCTGCATCATTCTTATCGCCTTCTGCATTCCTGTCGCTATCATCTTCATAATCAGTAAGCAGAGGGCTGTCAGGACTGGCGTTTATCCGGTCCGGAACAGCGGCCGCACGGTCTGGCAATCGACCAAGTACTACTTTGTCGAGTTTGATGGTACGTCATCACCTGGAGGAGAGTCTGGCTCCTTAAATGTTTCGAAGCTAAATTTATCTCTCTAGTTGTCGGCATGTTCCTCACCGTCTTTGGATGGTCGCTGCTCCTCCTGCCCTTCAGCATCGCATCTCGGGCCCCGGATGGCTGGGCGACTGGCTACATTATCGCCATGATTGTCCTCGGTGTCGTTCTCCTTGTTGCCTTTGGTATCTGGGAGAAGTATTTTGCAACCGTCTGCTACTTTCCCTGGAAGTACCTCAAGAACCGCACCATCCTCGGTGCCTGCCTGCTCAACGGCTTTATGTTCGCCTCAATCTTGTACGTTGAAACCCCGCCTCATTTCCATCGTCCGCCTTCTTTCCCCGAAAGCGCCGAGAACATGTTGCTAACAGACAGAAAACAGCGCCTGGGACACGTATTACTTCTCATACCTTCAGGTGGTCAACTTTTTGGACATCACGGACGCTGGCTACGTCCTCAACGCCTTCTCCCTCATGTCGGCGTTCCTCGCCCCTTTTGTCGGCGTGTAAGTCACAGCAGCACCCGCATTTCTCGTTTGAGCTCCTACCCTGACCATCTGAGCTAGTGTTGTGCACTTCACCGGCGACTACAAGTGGCAGTCTATCGCCGGCATTCCTTTTGCCGTCCTGGGAACCGCCCTCCTTGTCAAGTTCCGTACGCCGGATACGCACGTTGGCCTCCTCGTCATGTGCCAGCTCTTTAACGGTATTTCATCCGGTATCTGGGCCATGACCGCCCAGCTCGCCATCATGGCCTCCATAAACCACCAGCAAGTCGCCGTTGCCATCGCCATGTTTTCCATGTTCGGTTCCATTGGTGCCGCCGTTGGCCAAGCCATTGCTGGCGGTATCTGGAACAACATCCTACCCGACAAGCTTAACGAGTACCTGCCTGCCGAGTCCAAGGACCAGGCGGCCGCCATCTTCGGCGACATTACAGTGCAGCTGAGCTACGCCCAAGGCAGCCCCGAGCGCAATGCCATCATCGACGCATATGGCGACGTGCAAAGGAAGATGGTAATTGCTGGCGCCGCGTTCCTCCCGTTGTGCGTGGTTTGCCTGTTGATGTGGCGCAACATCAACATTAAGAAGCTGGAGGCCGAGAAGGGGAAGCAGACCAAGGGGACTGTGTTCTAAATTTGACAAATAAAAAACGGAGTCGGGTATGGGTCATCATTGAAGGACAATTAACTCCTTGGATCTTTGACAATACATGGGCGTTTGGGCCTTGTGCACCATGACTGTATGATTTAGTTACAACATAATCAGCCGAGGAATTCTGAAAAGCGCGAAACAGAATCAAGCACTACTTCTCGTAACTCATTAGCTTCCTTTAACATCATGTTTGTGCGACTAGGGCCGGTGTTTGTGCTCTAACTCTTCAATTTTCCTTATTGCACTGATCCGACGTGGGACGGACCAACTGGGCGAAGAGACTCCATTCTTTATCCACCCAAAATCCCCCGCCGCCGGACAGGCACCTGATCGTCAGAGGCAACCACATCCGCCCCGTCGCCTCCAACGGCCGAATGCGAAGATCTTTTGAAGACGGCGCACATACCACCGCTTGGCAGCACCCTTTGATCGCAGACAAGCATTCCCCGGAGGAGAGATTCAGGAACCCCTCTGCGTCGGCTGCCTTGTGCAATCCACTCATGGCGAAAGGACAGTCCAGCCTGCCTGGCCCACGACCCTGTACTTCATGTGTTAGTGCCGCTGGGCGAAGCGCGTGGATGCACGGGAACTTGCATTTGTGCATTCGAAAGCACCGGCGTAGCCAGCGTATAGACCAGCCAAGTAGTCGAGCGGATTCACCCCCGTCTCATTGGCAATTTGGGTCCATGGAAATTTAGAAATGGGCGCTACTTCCCGCGCGATAAACGGCATGGCAACTGCTCGGCGGATATTCATGGCATTGCATGCGATCGAACCAAAGCATGTAAGAAGCAAGAAAGCGGCCGCCAGCATCTTGTCTGTGAAAAGCCCTCGCTGTATGAATGAAAAATGAACAATGCAGATGAAGTGTTGGGGAACAGGGAAGTGGTTGTCTCTTTGGAATGAGCGGGCTCTATATGTAGGAAAGAAAGAAAGGTAGGATCTCTCCATCTTTCAATTTGTGCACGCAGCATTAGAAGGTTTATGCAGGGATAGACTCTTTCTATGCCGTCGCAACGGCCCTCGCCTCCAGGAGACGATAAGGCTGCTTCAGAAGTCGCCACCTGCTGAGGCATACCATCTCGGCAGCGAACCACGGTGAGCGCGAGGCAGCTGTCTCACCTGCATGCACCTGTCCGTGTGCGACGATGTTGACTCGACTGAATAGGCTGTGACTTCTGTTCGTGAAAGATATGATGGTGCAGCTGCCAAGTATCCTTTCAAGCGGGGGGCCCACCCTTTCAGGCGAAAGAACTACCTAGTTTTGATGACTTTCCTGTCTCGATTTCAACTTGGACCGAGAAACGACGGTGCTCAGTTCCGTTCGGCATGCTTCATCAATGCATATTGAAGAAGAGCGCCTCGGAATTCAACGGTGACGCTGCTGGGCGATGCTTCACAGTCTCATTCCTTGCTCGTTCAATCAGGGTTCGGCGCTTTGACCAGTAAAGTACGGTATGTACTGTCGAAAATATTCCAAGAGCCTTGCTCATAGGTTGTATTAAGCTAAATTTGCATCGCTCTGCCGATGCAGCATCAAGTATTCGCGGCAAATGCTTTCTATGGCTAGCAAATAAACCATTCGCTTATTCGTCAAAATTGTAATCTTGCAGGGCGTTAAACGCAATTAGAACAGCTTGTGCAGAGCCCGCCGCCACATCGGCAGCGACTTCAGATGCTCCCGGTAAGCGCGCACGTCATCCCAATCCAACTCGCGTCGACCAGTGTCGACGTCAATCTGATCCACTCTCAACCAACCGCTGCGCTTCCATATAAAGCCCAAAAGCCAAAATGCAATCAAAATGGGGAAGGCCAGGTAGGACTTGAAGAAGCCTTCGACGGTGTTGAGGCCATCCTTGCCTGCTGGCGCAAGAGCAGTAAAAAACTATACGATTTGGTCAGCTTCACATTCCATCAAATGGGGATTCGAAAAGTCATCATACCTGAGCGATGAGTACGATGACACACATCGTAAGCCCGATCCAGGAGCCATACACTCCGAACAAAGCCTGGAACGGGATCTCATCCAGAGAATGGCCGTGATAAGCCCAAGCGCTGCGGAAGCGGATATGGGCGAGGCAAATAGCGCCCCAAGCGAATAAGACAGCAAGGCCGGATATAGCCTGCAGCCATTCAAAGACGACTGGGCCCGAAGAGCTCAAATTGACGTATGCGAGTGGTCCGGTCATGATGAGGAGAATAACGGAGGCCAATGGTCGGCCAGATCGATCGATGTATGTGAAGATCTTCGGCGCATAGCCATTCTGCGCCAGGGCAGTGAGGGTGCGAGAGCCGCCAAAAACGGCAGATACGCCGATTGACAGAACCGAGATCAGAATGATGGCGTTCATAAAGTGATCCAGGCCCTTCAATTTCGCATACAGGCCGATCAGCACCCAAGGCGACGCCTTCACATCCGTATATGCCTGGTCGGAGAGCAGTCTGGGATCGTCGCCCGGAATCAACAGTCCGACAAAGAACAGACCGAGGACGTAAAATACGATGACTCGCCAAAAGACTTGCTTGATCGCTCCGGGCAAAGATCTGACAGGATTGCCGGTTTCCGCTGCGGCAAGGCCCACGAGTTCCGTTCCAGTAAAGGAGAAGGCAGCCGTGACAAAAACGGAGCAGAAACCACGGAACCCGTTGCGAAACGCTCCCGGATCGTGCCAGTATCGTGCTCCCCAGTATTCGTTGTAGCGGCCGTCCTTGGGCCCACCACCAAGGACGAGGACCAAGGCAATGATCATGAAAATGATGATGGAGACGAGTTTGATCGACGAGGCCCAGAACTCTTCCTCGGCATAACCGATACTTCCAAAGATGTTGACGACGATGACAGCAACAAGGAAGATCGAGATCCAGACCGCCACGCTAGTTTCTGTATCCCAGTACTGTATGACGAGCGATGAAACGGTGAGTTCCATTGGTAAGACGACGCTCCATAGGAAAAAGTAGTTCCACCCAACGGCGAAGCCAAAGGATGGGTCGACGAACCGGGAAGCGTAGGTGTAGAAGCCGCCGGAAACGGGATACATAACGGCCAGCTCTCCGAGAGCAAACACTGGTATCGTCAGCAGCTTGAACTTCAACAAAGCAAAGCGATGTGAGGTAAATGAGTATCACATACCGACATTGAAGACCATGAAACCAACAATAGAGAAGCAAATCAGAATGGAAGCAGGGCCCTAGAAACGAGTCAGCCGAACTGCACATTGTTTGCCAACAAAAGACAGAAAGCCTTCACGTACACCCTTATTCAAGGCGCCGCCAGAGGCAACGAAGAAACCAGCCCCGATGGAGCCTCCAATGGAAATCATGTTAAGATGGCGAGTCTTCATGGCTCGGTCGAGCTCAACAATGCCTCTTCCATAATGCTTCTTCTGGAACGACTTGAAGTTCAGGCCGTTGCGCGTCAGGAAGTCCTCGTCCTCATACTCGGACCGAATGACAGGGCCAGAAACGACCTTGGAGTCGGACTCGTCGGCCTCGCGCACCTGGTGAGCCTTCTCACCCGCCCGGGTGGGCGTCGGGACGTCGCTGTCGGACATGGTGGCGCTAGGGCGTTGGATGTCGCTGGATCTGATCCAAGTTCCCCGCGCAGCAGAGTGGTGATGGTCAACACCTGAGACCAGAAACCGAACACAGGATCAGTCGGGGAAAAACCTGGGGAAGGGGTTCGGACCAGGTCCTGTTATTGTACTGAAGAAATCTGCGCCGGCACCGGTGCAATGTGGATTACTCGATGGGGGTGCTACGGGTCCCCCGAGACGGTTTATAGAGAGGGTCCTCATGCGGCGGGACTGGGGTAGATGACCGCGGTGGAGTTGTAGTACACTCGTGGCGAGGCCTGAGTCAGAGGGGAACAGCCTTGCCAGCACACGGGAGATGCAGAATGAGCCAAGCCAAGCCAAGCTGACAATGGTGCGATCCACACGCAATGAAACCCATCGCGGAGCATTTGTCAAATCCTTGGCCGTTTGACAGCACAATTGAAGCAGGGGCATCACGCGAGAGGCCTCACAGCTCCAGCTTGGATGGAAGGGCGTGCGAGACACGGAGGCGTTAACACATAAAAGCGTCACATCTCAGGCAAAACAAGCATCAAGCCGAGTTGCTTCCAGAAAGAGGATGGCGGCGGCGCCAACCGCCAGTGATGGCCTTTAACCATCTCGTCGACTGTGCCGCCGTCGTCCAACGCTGGTGAGGCTCTCTGCTTTGAAGCCGCTTTCGGACTGGCTGATTACTCGCGCCTGTGCCTGCACGAGGATTCTGACGGGCACGGCCGGCATATGCCAGGCGCGGAATGACTGCGCGGGAACCGACGCCGGGATCATCAACCTTAATGGCAGGCTCCGTCGTTGCCGCAGCGGCTCTCGCGCAGGGGGCACGCGGCGGACCGCGACGCCGCCATCGGAAGCGAAGTTTTCTGGAAGAGGGCCACGGCGGCTGTGGTTGGCCGCTCGCGGGGCCCGGGCAAGGGGGCCCTTGACGGCCGCGCAGAGCGAAGAAAAAGCTGGCGCCCAATCCCGAACCGGCGCCGAGCGCGAGTCAGGAGGCGCCGCCGGCCGGCCGCCCGGTCAGCACGGCGCGAACTTGGAACCGAACGGCTTGGCTGCAGAGCCTCGAACGCGGCAGCTCGTGTTTTGTCAGATGATGGGACTTCGCCGCTCCGCATCTGGCCTCCGCGTTTATCTGGCGTGTTCGATGGACCTGGGGTCGACGATGCGCGAGGGGCCCCGCGGGACTACCGGGCAAGGTATCGTACGACGAGGGACCACCAGCGACGCGTTACGCCGCCGGCTCTTGGCGGGAGCCTCGCCTGCACGGGCCCAACGGCGCATTTTGAGTTGGGCGGGTGGCGGCAGATGGTGTGCGCGTGGAAACGCCATCAAGGGATGGGCTGCGCGATGCGACGTCGCGGCACGTCTCTACGAGTACGAGTGCTCGTACGAGCGCCTTGGCTGCCCTTTACTGGTAAGCCGCGATGGCCTTGCGTGGCATTGCGCAGTGTCACGGTGCTTGTTTGAGCCGATAACCAGATTGCCTTCAAGGCAAAAGGATCGCAGAACCCATCGTGAGATTCATCAACATGAACTGTGTGACTATTCTGCCTTATCACGCCGGCAGCTTCCCATCGTTCAATATACTCAGCGCCGTCCTCTGCATCGCGCCCATGGCCGCCCTGAACAGCGCTGGCCCGACGCTGATCCTCGCAACGCCAAGCTCCGCGAGCTCAGACACCGTCGGGCTGCCGGGATACGCCGCCAGCAGCACCGCAACGCGACCGTCGAGCTCCCTGATCAGCGTCTGCAGGTGCGCCTTCGACAAGCCGCCCCTGGGCCCGCCGTAGTAGAAGACGGTCGTCGCGCCGACCTCGAGGAAGGCCTTGCCGCGGGTGATGGCCTCCTTCAGCCTGGCTTCGTCGTCGAGAGACGGATCCTCCAGGCAGAACACGTCGCAGCGCGCGTTGAGCGCAAAGTCGGGGCACCCGGCCTCCGCGGCGGCCTGCAGGGCGGACTTGAGCCGGCGGACCTGCTCCTGCACGGGGTACAGGCACTCCGCGATGCCTTTGCCGTAGCCAGCCGAGGGGATGCTGTCCTCGATGTTGGCGCCCGAGACGCCCGCCTTGACAGCCGCCGTGACCACCTCCTCGATGCGGGCGCCGTAGCCGTCTTGCAGATCCGAGCTCAAGGGCAGGTTGCCCTTGCGGCACAGCGGCGCAACCTTGCTGATGGCCTCGAGGTTCTGCTCAAGCGTGAGCTCCTCGTCCTGGACCCCCACGGCCGCGGCAATGGCCCACGACGCCGTGGCAACGGCCTTGACGGGCTTCCTGTCGCCTTCGTTGAGCGACAGGACCGCCTTGACCGACGCCACGTCCCAGACGTTGGCGAAGACGACGGGCGACTTGGGGACGTGCAGGGCCTGGAGGGCCTTGGCGGCGCTGTTTATGGACGCCATTTTGGGCAAGTATTATCAATCGTGATGTTGTCTAGCTGAGAGAAGTGATTGTGAACTCTCAATCTCGCATTGGGTCGAGGTCGAGCAGCCTACGGGTGCATTCGTTGCAAATATAACTACACGCGGTGCGTCGTCGAGAAAAGGGCGTGAATGCGGGGTTGCCCGTATCGACGCCTTCCCGAGCAATACGATGTAAATGGTGGTGTGTCAAGCCAGTTTGAAAGCAACATTCACGCTGCTCGATTACGCTTCAGCCCCAACGCCACGGTGTTTCCGTTTGCTACCGTGAACGCCCTTTGATCAATATTCGTAATCGGAAACACTGCTGCGGGTCTTCTCCTCAACCGGCTTTGCCGGCGTACACACACCGTATATTACGTACAAGCTGGTTGTTCAAGGTCTCCGTTAGAGGCTACATTTAAGCGTATCTGCCAGCGGCAGCTTAGCAATCATCATCGCACATAGCATCGAGCGTCCGCTGTGGCGTTTCGGCCGCGACGAGGATTTGAGCATGGCGGGCGGAATCGCCGGCTTGCTGCCAAACAGCGCGACATGTTGAATAGCCAAACTCTCCCCCCAAGCAATCATGCCGAGTGATTCGACGACACCCCTTCCACTCGGAGCTCCAAGGCCCCCGGCCTGCCGTATCATCAACTCTCGGCGCCGGCCTCCCGGACTCGGCCCCACCCGACTGTTACACGGAGCCTGCCTACGACCGACATGCAAAGACATTTCAAGAGTTTGTGGATGCGCAGTAAGTTACTCAGATTCAAATACTTATACATAGAAATAGGCTATAGCAGTCAGTCGCTACCGAATCCTTTCCTCATTCGTCCAATCACTTGTGCCCCTCACGACCTGGACGGACAAGCATTGAGATACTGATGAGAAATGCCCGTTGCATCATACTCACGCACTTAAATTGTCCCCTTCGCTCCTCAGTCCAGGAAAACCCTGTTGTTTCTCGGTCTTCTATCACGCCAAATGCTCAGAACATCCCTGCCGGCAGTCGGAGAGCCAGCCGCCGGACATGGCGAAGTTCTGCCGCTGGGAAAGGAGACTGTAGCTTCTTGCGCGTACCTTGAGATCCAAAAAAATTGGATGCCAATGATGACCTGCAAACTGCGGCGCGGTAGCCAACGACAAATGAAGTGGGCCCCGCCGCTACATATTGGTGCCTTTTTGGGCGTCGGCAGGCAGCTAAAGACGCGTTTTGAGCAGGGGGTTGCCACGTCTTACTGCTGCAAGACTCGGCAGTTTTGGCAAAGACAATCAAACACGACACGTTGAGGCTGAGCACGGGCTTCACGTGAAAGATCCTCCTCAACCTCTTCAGAGCTTCCGAAGCTTTGCGTCCCCGCATTCCTCCTCCTGCATTGTTTTTTATGCTGTTTATTCGCAGTCCCCACGAGATACCCATTGTCCGATACCCCGTACGGAGTGCTTAATACTTAATTGACCCAATTTCGTCCCAATTGGCCGATCCCGGACCCTCCGGCCGAAGCGCACGGAAAGCTCACAATGGACGAGACCAAGCTGCTCGAGCAGCACAAGGCGGCCGTCGCGCGCATCCAGCAGCAGGTCAAGTACTTCCACGACAACAAGAAGCACTTCCGCGTCTACCATGGCTCCACGAGCTCGACGCGCCCGCTGCAGTTCAAGCGCGACGCCATCGTCGACACCAGCGACATGGATCGCATCTTCCCCGTCAATCTCGAGACCATGACGGTCCAGGCCGAACCCAAGGTGCCCATGGATGCGCTCGCGGCCCACTGCCTCAAGCAAGGCGTCATCCCCAAGATCGTCATGGAGTTCAAGGGTATCACCGTCGGCGGCGGCTACTCGGGCTTCTCCGGCGAGAGCAGCATGTACCGCTACGGCCTGTTCAGCAACACCATCCAGGACATTGAGATTGTCCTCGGCGACGGCTCCCTCGAGACGGCCAGCCGCACCCACAACGCCGATCTCCTCGAGCACGCCGCCGGGAGCTTGGGCACCTTTGGCATCGTCACCCTGCTCACCATTGAGCTCATCAAGGCCACGCCCTACGTTAAGGTCGACCTCCAGCTGTGCGAGGACGTCAGCCTGGCGCATGAGATATTTGAGGAGGCAACCAAGGTCGACGACATTCACTTCATCGACGGAGTGTACTTCCGCAAGGGTCGTATCGCCATCATGTTCGGCCGCTTTGTCGACAAGCCGCCGTCGCAAGAAGAGGTCCTCAAGAAGATGCAGGTCCACTGGTTCTCCGACACCATCGAGGCCATCCTTGACAAGAAGCCGACCGCGGAAAAGCCAACGTCCATCTACATGACCACGACCGACTACCTCTTTCGTTACGACCACGGCGCCTTCTGGGGTGGCAAGCTTGCCTTTAAGCACTTTCACGTGCCGCAAAACTCCCTCACCCGGCGCCTGGCCGACCCCTTCCTCGACAGCCGCACCTGCTACCACGCGCTGCACAAGTCGGGCCTGGCCAACGAGTACGTGGTGCAGGACTTCGGCATCCCGGCTAGCACCGTCACGCAGTTCGTCGCCTTTGTCAACGAGACGCTGCCGGAGCTGCAAATCTTCCTGGCGCCCTGCAAGGCGCCGAGGGAGATTGGCCTCACCTCGCGCTTCCATCCTCGCGTCGCAGAGGTCGCGGACCAGCGCATCTTCGCCGTCGGCGTCTACGGCCGCGGCCCGCGGGACCCGGAGGCCTTTTACGAGCTCAACCGCAAGCTGGAGCTGCGCAGCGCAGAACTGTTGGGCGCCAAGCTGCTGTACGCGCGGACATACTATACCGAGGAGGAGTTTTGGCTCATCTACCAAAAGCCCATCTACCTGGAGATGAGGAAGAAGTACAAGGCCGAGGGGCTGCCGGACGTGTACGAGAAACTAAAGGCCGACATGGGGACGGGTGCGGGTAAGCGGAGGCCCGTTAGAGGCATTCTAGAGACGATGTGGGACAAGGCCACCGGCAACAAGGAGTATCTGTTGAAGAAGTAGTTGTCACCCCGAAGATAGATACAGTTCCATAGACGTTGGATAGATATTGGATATTTTTGAGAAGCTGACCAGGAACAAGCAAGAGTGGACGCTTGTCCGAAGCTTACATTGTAGTTTGGTAGGAGAGAAGACCAACGTGAATTGGAGTTGAGATGTACGCCTTACCCGCCTAACATTTCCCTTAGGTAGCGGTAATACTTGCGGGCCCTGGTCCCCCCGTGTACGGAGCCGCCCGTGCACGGGTAGCTAGGGGGGTAAGGTAGTAGGGACGTACCAAACACGGTATCCCGTTTCAACCCTCAAGGGGTGGTGCGTGAGAACGTACAGTACTCGTATCTGCAATCTCACGGGAATAGAGAAGCAGCCAGAGCTCAGCGTTGTGAGCCTTAAGTTTCGCAACAAAACCATTCATGTCAGCGATGTTGTCAATGTCGTAGAACGGGCAACAGCTGACAGATGAACCAAGTGCTTCGTTCAATGTTGCCGTTGGTGTCCCGAAGCGAAGGTCGACTCCATCATTGTCAACACCACCAGCAGCCTCGGTAGCAATGCTCAAGCATTAACTTGGCGCTTGCAGGGGCTTGCACTGACTCCATTGGCTAAATCCTCGTCTGTGCCGCAGAAGCGCAGGCTGTTGGGACGGGTCGCTGCTCAGCCGCCCCGCGCCCATGCAGAAGCCTGCAAAGTCGCGACGGGAAGACTGCCCCTGCATTTCTGAGCGTGCCATACTTAAGAAGCGCAGTGCAGAAACCTTTCTTGAATGATTTTCTTCAACAGGTTTGAGACTCTTCCTCTGGACTACCCAGCCTCGACTCTTTACTCTTGCTGAAACTCACCGCGCCACACCCGCCTTGTGATACTTGCGGTGGTGTCATGGCGCCAAGCCACTTATCGGCCGGACAGTTAGCGGCCAAGAGCCATGTCTACAGAATTAGACGTGACCTTGGCCACCTCAAAGAAGAAACTTGGGCGCGTATGGATGCGGACATGCGCCGCGAAGTTGAATTAGCTCTGCTCGCCAAGGATAAGAAGATCGGGTTCTCCGTCATTCTGTGAGGTTTAACTCCCTCTGCAATGGATCCGTATCGAAGCTAACACTAAGCTCTTCAGCCTTGCCAGAGAGCTATACTCTGAGGATATTCGCTTCATTTTTGAGCTCTTGCAGAATGCCGACGACAATCATTATCACAAGGCCATCCAGACGGTACCATTTGTGACATTCCACCTTTACCGGAACAGGGTTGTCGTAGAATGCAACGAAGATGGCTTCTCCGAGGCCAACCTTCGGGCTGTTTGCGCCATTGGAGAAAGTTCCAAAGTCAAAAGTGGGGGCCACGGATACACTGGCGAGAAGGGCATTGGGTTCAAATCCGTATTCAAGGTCGCCTGGAAAGCGCACATCCAGTCCGGCGACTACTCATTCTCCTTTACGCATCACCGTGGAGATTCAGGTATTGGAATGATTTCACCAGAATGGAAAGACATTTCTGAGCCGCTGACGAATAACCTGACGCGCATCACACTCTACTTAATTGACGATGATGAAGCAGACGCACGATACGAATCCATCGAGCGCCAACTCCACGATCTAGAGAGCACCATGTTGCTCTTCTTAAGAAAACTCAAACGCATCAGTGTTTACATTTACAACGATAAAGACATCAAGATATCTTCGACAGTCATGACCGTGGATATGAACGAAAAGACACATAAAGCGGTTTTACGAAAGTGTCACACTCAAAATGGGATCTCTGAAGAGTCGAAAACATACTGCCATGTGACGAAGCATTTGGCAACTGGCTTGGCAAGAAGCAGCAATAGGACGTACGCGACAACCGAAGATGCAGCTCAATTGCATAGTAATGCTGAAGTGATTCTCGCATTCCCTTTGTCGGATACTTCGGTCCCAATCATCGAAGCACAGCAAGTATTTGCGTTCCTGCCCCTTCGTCGTCTTGGCTTCAACGTTAGTTCTCCATTCCTAGAATATCCTCCGTGCTATAGTTGACGGTTATAGTTTCTCATTCAAACGGACTTTGTTACTATGGCCAACCGAGAAGATGTCGTCACGTCTTCCTTGAGGAATTTGAGTCTTTTAGACGGCATCGCTGACGCTTTTATCAAGGCCGTTCATCAGATGTATGATCACGAGACGCTCAGGTACCAATGGATGCGGTATTTACGCAACATGAAAACTTACCCATGGAACCATTTCTGGCGAAGACTAGTCGACAAGATCGATAGTAAAGTCAGAGCAGCAGAAATATTGCAGCCTCGCCGTCAAGGCTCTCCGCGCCTCATTGGAGAGCTCCGTCGTCTGTGGGCCTTTGACAGTGACAAAAACGGCGCTCCGCTTTTTGAAGACCTCTCCGGAGCGTCGGAGCAATATATATCATCGAAATATCAGTCTGACGATCTGGAACTACTCAATGACTACGGGCTGTCATATATGTCTCACCACGAACTTCTCGTCCGAGTGAAGCATGACCTCTCCCAAGCCCGCTCCCGGATGAAGAGCCCGGCAACAACTGACGATTGGCATTCACGAGCGGCTGGCACTATCAACTACTCATGGAGTCGCGCATCCGGTTTTCGGACAAAATTCATTGAAACGACTATGGCCCTAAAAATACTCCCTCTGAGTGATGGCAACTGGGTCTCCGCAAAAGCCTGCCAGTTTTTCTTTCCCGAGATAGATGAAATCACAATACCCGATGACCTGGATTTAAACATTTTGGCATCTTCTGCATGCAAGAATGCAAAAAGAGCTGAGCTATTCACAAATCTTGGCGCCCAGAGTGCCACAGCAGACAACATCCAGTCCCGAATTTTGAGAAAGTATCATGCCAGTCAAAGGCCCTATCCAATAGACCTAAACACATCTCATTCCCATCTCGTGTTCCTGTACCGCACACACAAACTAGAACACTCTTGGCAGTACGGTAACATCAGACTTTACGACTCCCAAGGCGGCTTCCTAATTCCAAAGGAGTGTGACTGTTACATGGCGAGCGAAGACCCTCACAGCCTATGGCAGCTGTCCCGGGAGGGCCAGGATGCATGGTTCAAGGAAAAGGTCTCTTTCATTAACCAGACTTACTTCCAACACCCACCGAAAGCAGCAAATCCATTTGGATTATCTTGGGAGAAATGGCTCGTATGGCTCGGGCTCCGAGAGCGTCCGAGGCTGGTCAGCCGGGACGAATCTTCGCTGTCCTATGTGTGCCTCCACGTTGCGAAGGAGCTTCCGTCAAAATTTCTGGGCTTCTTGCGGTACGCATGGGAATCTGAAGAAAAATCCGTATTGTCCAGCGAGAGCGTCGTCAATGCTATGAAAAAAGTGGAGGTGTTATGCCAGGGAGACTCCTCACCCCGTCCGCTGTCACAGACATACTTGCCTCTTCCTAGCCTCCGGGAGAAATGTTCCCTATTCATGGATGAGGATTTCTTTCCCTTTCTGAACCTCGGAGAGTCGTGCTTGAGCGACGATGAAATTGGCGACTGGACTTTTCTCAAAAGACACCTCGGCGTGGGCGCGCAGGACAACCTGCATTTCTATATCGACATACTTTATTGGATGCGGCACGCATGCGACTTTGGACAGATGGAAAACCCCTCACGCATCTTGGGTGTTTACACGTGCATTCATTCTAGGTGCATCGAGGCGCAATCCGGGCGCCTAGCCGCCCAGAAAATTGTTCGGTGAGTAATCTCGACCAGCCAAGCACGCCCACTTCCTACTAACACTCCGAAATAGAAGCGAATTGGGTGACGAGTTTCTGATCTACGTGCCACAATACGACGACAAAGAAGGAGATTGGGCTCGCTCAGATGACTGTCGCCTCGATGCCCCGCTGGATCTGGAGTGTAAATATCCCATTGTCGCTCTGTACGAGGCGGCTTTTCCCGGCGAGGACTTAATCCTTCTCGCACAGTTCTTCCGTCACACACTTGGCGTCCGTTCGTGTTCATGGGAAGATATTGTAGAGGAATTAAAGGTTTTGAAGGCGGCGATGTGTCCGATTTCGACAGAATTCGATCTGGATACGAGCGACTGAACCATTTTCGACTTCATGACGGAATTGATTTGACGGCTGGTGCCGACGAGGATAACTTAAGGTGAGTGCTCAAACGCCCCTAAGCAACCCCAATTGTTAACGATTTGCTCGACAAGACATTTGATTGAATCGGAGTCCTTAATTTTTATACAAAATAAACAAGGCCAGTACAAATGGGTTCGCTCTTCCGATTGTCTGTGGTCCAGCGCGACCGAAATCCGAGGTAAAATAAATTTGAACAAATATTACGACGACGACTTGGAAGACTTCTTCGTAACGGTTCTTGGAGTTTCAAGACTCACTATCGATATGGTCTATGACGAGTTGTATGGACTAGACCCTGCCAAAACCACCGTGAAGGAGGTTAAAAACTGGCTCTGGACCATGGGGGCGCTCCTGGAGACCGAAACACCGAAGCGAACGTCGAAGACACTGCTGGAAAAACGCATATTGCCGGTCAGATATCCTACTGGTGACGTACGTCTTGTGTCCGCCGAGATTCAATGCGCCATCGTCGACCGTCAGCCGCTCGAAGAATTGTTTCGAGACCAAGTCAAGTTGCTGGATTTCAGTCTTCGCGAAGTCCACAGGCTCGAAGCTTTATTCGACTGGATGAACCTCAAAGATCGGCTCTTATCTACACTCGTCAGAGAAGACACTTTCGTCAATCCAAAATTGACATACCCTCTATCGGAGCCAACGCGGCATATCTGCAAAAAGGCACATGCATTGACACGGTACGAGACTCAGCCCCTAGCCTCATTTCAGCACTTACTCACGCTCTTTGTAGGGTCGCAGTGCACCTCAAAAGCCCTCGAGCCCAGGTTACTGACGATGTTCGTGATTTCCTCACTCTTTTGGCCAACGCGAAGACCTGGGAGACGAATGGGATTTCTTCAAGGCTCTATATGAACCAGGACGGTACCACCGTTTCCGTTGAGTCAGAACAGAGCAAGGTACACATTACGGTCAAAGAGGCTGCACTGCAAATATTCGTGCCTCACGACGAGGTTTCACAAGATGTCTGCTTTGGCTCAGCTCTCCCAGAACAGCTTGTGAGATGGATGGCAACAGATCCAATTACAAACCAAGTCGTGGGCAACCTAGACGAGTCGCTAATCAAGGTCGTTACGGGCATCTTAGCAACCAAATCAGGAGCGGCGATGAGCCGTATCCTTGACATGCAAGGCATCATTGACATCGACATTGACATTCCCAACTTCGCCTTAGAAGAGTCCGACCAAAACATCGCCGCTGTCGCCTCCGAGCCGGACACGCCGCGCGGCCGAATGCCACGGCCCCGTTTCTCTTCCGATGGCCGCAGCAGTCCCTCAATGGGCTCGGACCTCGAGACCGATACCTCCCTGGCCATCACAACGGCCTTTACCTCCTTAGCCATTACGACGCCTTCTTTCGCTTCTGAATCCAACCCCATCTCCCACAATGGCACCCCAGACCACTATGATAGTCCCAACAGGAGTTCACCCTTGAGCGCACTCCTAGGCACGCATCGCCCCCAAGACACCCACTGTGACCGCAGCCCGGCCCCTGTCCTCTCCCGGCCTGAGGACTCTGCCCGCAGCCATGAGCACTACCGGGCCCTTCTCGAGCACGTCGTCGCCTGCGCGCGCGCCACCTCTGTGCCACGCCACGGCCTCGCGAGCAACTCGACGTATGGGGGCCGCCACGCGCCGCGAATCCCCTTTGACGACAGGGAGGGCGTTTGGTTGCTACGCGAATGCGCTACGTCATTCGAGAGGGACTGTAAGATCGGGGCTGCGGGCGAGCTGTTCGTGTTCGAGCTGCTGAAGTCGGTATTGGAGGGCTTTGGTCGAACTTGCTGGCAGAGCACAATGCGTCGGTTCGTAGCAGGTACAACGGGCCATCCTGAGTACGCAGATATGGTGCCTTGGACTGGAAATGGGGCAAGGGAAACCAGCGACATTGTGTACAACGATACGGATGGCTTGTTAACGAGCTTGTTGGTAGAGCGTGGGTATCTCGATGCGACGACTTGGGCAGCCCGACGGGGGGTGCAGTGCTATATCGAGGTAAAGAGTACTTTTGGAGATTGTGACGGACCCTTTTACATGAGTGAACGACAGTACAGCATGGTAGGTCGCATCTTGAGAGATCCTTGACTTTCGGTGTTGTGCTAACCAGACGCAGATGAGCGATCTCACGACGGACCAGTCCATTTACATGATTTTCCGCGTGTTTAACATGACGAATGGCTCAATAGGAGTAAGAATTTATGTTGACCCGAACAAGATGAGATTGGAAGGTTTGTTGAAATTCTCTGCGGACAAGTGGATCGTGACACCGGGCGCGAGGCTGGTTAGGTGAGATTTACTCACCCGTCATGTAACTACCAGATGAATGGGGAATTAGGATCATCCAAAGCGGATAAGTTTCACTTCTCGTCGGTAGCAACTTAATACTACAATCTCTCGAGATAATCGTTCTATAGGCAAAATGTGGGTACACGGTCCTCCTTCTATGAGCGGCGGACGTCTACCGGCAGAACTTCTTCATGTCCGGCGGCTGGCTCTCCGACTGGCGGCAGTGATGTTCTGAGCATTTGGCACGATAGAAAAACCACCGGGCAGTGCGGGTTATGTAAGTTAATCCTTAGCGGCCAACCACTAAAGCCACTTACACTGTGGCGTCGCATTTTTGATGCGACAAAAATGAACGTCATGACGGCTCGGCAGTGGCCTTGTATTCCATACAACAAAAAGCAGTATCGCCTCAATGCCGCGCAATACGACGTTCTCGTCACCTGGACGACCGGCGCCTTTTGCTGGACACCATGGCATCAATCTTGAGCACCATACTATCCGAGGTGCTATCCCTTTCTTTAATCCAACACAGGCGCGCCTCCGCGTGGACGAATTAGCGCAGGGACAAGCCAAAGCGGATGACGTAGAGGTTCCCGAAGGAACACAGACGCTGGAGCCCCGGACTACGGTGTACCGGTATTGGCGCTCCCGGGACAATCGAAAAGGTTAGTTCATGTATCGCACGGACTTTTTGGACGTATTGATGAGTTAATGAGACCAACAGGAAGACATGCTCTCGTCGTCGACAGTTCAAACTTGCATCGTGTTGCTGCACCGACAGCAACCTGCAATGCCGTACTCAAAGGGTTGCGCCGCATGTGCACAGAGTTCCCTTACTGGGACATCTCTTACTTGGTCGCCTTTTTCTATGCGGTCGGATGCTCGATCTTCATCGCCTGCGGCCTCTTCTCCTGGCTGCCGCTCGTGGCCCCAAGCTCCGAGTTTCCCGGTGAAGCTACGATTGCTGGAGGTGTTTCGGCATTCGTCGGCGCAACACTCTTTCAAATCGGCGCCATGCTTCTCGTAATAGAGGCCTGCAACGAGAATCAGACGGGGTGCTTCGGATGGGCCTTGAAGCAAGTAATTCAGGGAAGCGAAGCGGCCAACGGACATGTTCACAGCGGCAGAATCTTAGCCAAGGCAGCTCCGGACAGTTGCAAGCACCACCACCAGCGCGGACGGAAGAAGGAGCCTCTGACGCAGCTGCAACCCGAACGTAAATGGGAATGGTGGCCCACATGGCACGAATTGAAGACGCACTACATCCACGAGATGGGATTCGTGGCGTCCATGACACTTACGCTTGGCGCTACCATATTCTACATCTCTGCCATTTGTTCGCTCCCCGGCATCTACCAGAACATGAGCCTCGGCGTTGCCCGGGGCGTATACTGGCTGTCATATCTTCTCGGTGGAGTCCTCTTCATCTTGGCTTCAGTCTTGTATATGCTTGAGACGCAGCCTAATTGGTATACGCCAGCGCCTCGACTGCTGGGATGGCACATCGCGCTTTGGAACGTGATTGGCTCCGTTGGGTGGACGCTGTCGGCATCTCTGGGATACTGCACCAGCAGCGGATGCGAATACCAGACGGAGTTGACGCTTATTTGGGCATCCGTCTCCTATCTCATCGGAAGCTTGCTGCAAATGTATGAGGCGCTCGATAAATATCCTGTAGAGGAGGTCAAGGGCAAACCAGCTTGATGAGCGGTGGTCCTTGGGTTTTAGACAACAGAAATGGTGCTGTCGGAACAGTCGGGACGGTTGTGGAAGTGGAAATTCAATTTAAACTCCTCGTTCGCACGCAGGTTCCTCGATCGCCCTTAATACACTACACACACAGGATGTCGGGCGAGATGCCCGCGCATCCGGTGCAGATCTGAGCCGGCTGATTGCAGACCGGTACAGGAAGCATTCGCAATTGCTTACTTGGCTCACGCGGGTATACGCCATCTTTGCCTTGTAACTCACCTGTATCCATCAGAAGATACGAGGGAGTGGCCCTACTAATTTCATAAAAGCGATATACCCGTCTGTTATCCTACAGGAAAATGCTATACCCTCATGGATCAGAGCCTTAAGCGAGCAGAGGGAGGAGTATCATATCTACACTAATTCCTTCAGGCGTAAGTGCATAACAACGGCATTAGAGCGTTCCTTTCGCAAGGGAAGCCGCCCCTCCTGTTCGAACCGACCCAGCTCCTCGAAGCCTAGCTTCTCCAGTACGCGGATGCTCGCGCCGTTTTCTATGTGTACGCTGGCCCTGATATCAAAAGGCGTATCCTCCGGTCGCTGCTCGATGTAAGTGCTGAGCAACTTCCGCAGGCTTTCGGTGGCATATCCATTGCCCCAGGAATCCGGGTGGAATAAATAGCCCAGCTCGATAACAGTACCATCGTCTTCGGGGTTGGCTAGGGGCTCGGAGGGCAGACGGAAGGTCGTCGAAAGGAGCGTGACGATACCCAAGGACTCGAGCTTAGCGGTCTGAATTTCCGTAGTATTCGGCAATACCGCGAATGCCAGCTTGACCTTCGTACCGGTCGCATTACGCGGAAGGACTCCCGCCATCCATTGCTGGCTATCTGCCTTAGTCTTACAAGTTCCATGGTAGCTGGTCTTGTTAGCTTCAGAGCATTCGATATATGGCTTATGGGTAATTCTTGCCTCCATTGCGCTGCTAGCTCGTTGCTCCAGAGGCGGTGGAACCACTCGAGATCTTGACTGCCGATGTCATTGGTATAGAGTTGCTTAAGTAACAACCGGTGTGTTCGAAATTCGTCCACATCCATAGCGCTAGCCTATTTTATGCCACGTTTTCTATATAATGCGGATGGGTCGAGCAGAGGAAACGTAGAAAATGAGAGGTTATTACGGATATCAAGTTTCCGGACATCAGTGTCAGCAACGGGCAAAGTTGATCCGAAAACTCCTTAAATGCGCTTAGACGCTTGAGCGCATAAATCCCGGGCCCCTCTGGTGCCTCGTATTCGATAACGCTAGGGTCGCTGCAGATCTACAAGGTGCTACGTAACATATGTGAGGACTCGTAATAATCCAAGCTGCTACTACTATAGGTTCGGACTTCAATAATCCTTAATTTTATCTTTTATATGTTATTATAAAACCCGGAGGGGCAGGCCGCGACACTGGAATAATACAGTAAAATAGCCATGATAATTCCTAGTGCCATGTGCTTTAAGGCCGCGCTCCTCGGCGGAGTATGAAAACGTTCTATAGGCAAAATGTGGGAGTATGATGCAGCAGGTATTTCTCATTAGTATCTCAATGCCAAGAGCAGTCTCAAGGATATGCCGCACAGCACAAGCCAGCGACAACCTCCTGCAACGCGTCTCCCGTGATTGTGTTCCACAGTGACTGCCTTCGCTTATCATAGCTCACTCAATAAGCAGGGCCTTACCGGAACATGCCAGAAGACAACTAACATGGTCTATTTACAAACGACCTAAGACTCTATATGCCGTAGAATTCTGCTTTTCCGTCTCGCCTCCATCAAAGTTTTCATTTCCTGTAATGTGGAGATAGGTGCCTAATAGTTCAGCCGTATACCGCTCGCGGCTGGTAAAATGCGCGGCTCCGACATCGCGAACACACACCTGCGCCATTTCAAGTAATTTGACATGGGATGATTCCGGCAATTCCAATAGGTCATTCACCCCGATGTTCAGCTCAGAATTCTGGCGACCACCAAGTGAATCACAAATTTCCTGGTCCGCAGTGATCTTAAGACAAAACTCGTCGAAGAGACCGCATTCTTGCAGAAATGCTAGTACACTGGGCAGGGAGTTTGGGTCGGTAACAAATTGGTTGAGAGGATCTTTTTGGTTTTCTTGAATCGTTTCTCTCGCTCGAGCAGCAAACTCGAGCTTCGTAACGAGGTTGTTCGGGATAAGTGCCGGAAAGTTCGGAGACTCGGTTTGTGATCGGGTGTACCCTACCCTTTTCCGCCACCAAATATTGCAGAAGACCGATACGATAAAGACGGGGGTGATGATGACATATGCCCACCAATAAAGGAAGGTCAGCATCGAACCGACGCCTCCGACTATCGTCGCAGTCCCGTTGATAACGCAAAAGACTTGAACCTGTCGGCAGCGTCGCTTGATAAGTGCTGCAGCTTTGGAACCTTTTAGGGCGTTTTGGGATACTTTTATGTTCCCCTGTGCCTTTAAAAAGATATAGGTCGCCCAGAGTGAGTTGGCTAGGCCGTTAAGTGCAATTGGAGAATTGCCGACATACCCCGAGAGGATGTTGCTGATGAACCAGACCTTCTTGTTCGCACCGCCGATGGCCATGTAAGTACCAATCGAGATCAAGACTCCTCCGAAGCCCAGAAGCAGGTCCACAAGTAGACGGGAAATAATTTCGGTGCCGAGTTCGCGGAACGTGATGGCCAGATACACGTCAATATCCCGCACCGATTCGGCGCGTGCAAGTCGTCTTTGGCGCTCCGCCTTTTGCTCTCGCCTCTGATGGAACAGGAAGAGAACGTTTCTGCGCGAAAGCCTAAAGTCGCGGAAGGCAATTACGCTGATAATTATGGCCGCTGTGCCACCAATGGCCATCAAGACGACGGCATGGGTGGGAACTGGTACGTCATTCCACACATTGGCCGCGAAGTCGCCAGCGTTTCCGAACTCCAGGAAGCCGACAACTAATGGGAGGTTGTTTATGAATCGTGCGCCCTTGGCGAAGTCGAAGCGACCGGTGTTTCCCTTGACAAGCTTGACCGTGTAGGCTGTGACCGGACACGGGAACGCAGGGCTGACGCTACCTGGAGTCGCCCCCACAGCCGTGCCTGGACGTACACCCTCGGGGGCAATGCTACCGCTATTTGAAGGATCAGAGTCCTTGGCGAAGCGATTGGTCGCATCGATTTCAGATGATGCTGCCATGGCTCCGGGGATGGAAAGATTTGTCTCTTGGAGGATGGAATAACAAGCCCGCAGTGCTTCGAGACGCTGACTACCACAATGTGCTGAGCGATAAAAGATGCCGAATGTTGTAATGAAGGTAATGATGGGGATTGTGTTCCCGCAAAACGATGGTCTTCCGTTGCATGGAGCGATGGGCTCTTTATTTGAGAAGTTGACGCTGGTAGTGGAGGCTCAACAGCTACTCGTCCCTCCCAGAGTTGTTCGTAAAAAGGCGATGGCCGAGGTAACACAGAAAATCCGTGCGCAAGTGTCGCACGATGTAGCGATAAGATTTCTTTGTCGCTCGTATTTCACCGTTGCTTTGCTTGCGCGGCCTGTACTCGCTTCTCCACGAAGCTTTCCCTCAACTGGCGACCGACCGGGGGAGACTTGGCGACCTGTGCGACAATTAATTCCAGCCAGGACGCAAGGATTCTAATACCAGCGCAAGAAGCAGTGGCTCTTGATTGGACGTGCTATTTCTGAAAACCCGTCTAATTCCGCGCCGTAGGGCAGAGCTTCTGCAGTTCATCGGGCAAATTCAAGAGAACGAAGCACATTCAATGGATCCGCCTTACTAGGGCCGCTCGTAAACAGCAACTGAGGTCCAATGCCCCGACAGCCTTACACGAGCCTCGGTGTTTGCATCACATCCAGTTTCGATCTGCATGTATCATAGCCGACGATGATTGTTGCGGCTTTATATGAGAGCTCCCCAATTAAACGTTTTGTGAATGTTCTCGAAATACTTTTCCATGTCCTCTGAGGCAGGTGAGTATATTGGGCGACGACGCAAGCCCTTGCTTCATGTATGCAGGGCTGCGAGCTCATAGCGAGGAGAGGTGGTTGACCCCCTTTTCTGTGGGGCGATAGGGATGACAAGAGGGGGAAAGATGAGTCTATCTTGACGCGACGAGCCGCGCAATCGCAGGCCTTGGCATCAAAAGGCCTTTGCGATTTCACGAGTCAAGGCCGTCTCGAGCCAAGCCAGGTCGAGTCTGCACCTGCGATAATTCCACAGGCATAGTGTGCCGGTCGCTTCAGTCAGCCAACATTAAATCGTATTGAAGAATGTTTGCATAGCATTTCAAGCTGATTTCCCACTTGCTTTCAGCGTTCTTTTCATTACAGTCTGACTGCAGTGGTCACGGTCGACGAAGTCGTTCCGAGTACTCGTTTGTCGGCAGCGCTCCACATTATAGTGTGTGCTATGTGGGGGCACGTAACCTACTACGAGTAGTTAAGCTCGAGTCCGGGGGGGTTCGTTCTCTGTACAACCTTATAGATCCACTTCTCGGCAGCCCAGGGTCGCAAATAGTATAGTCACGGCTTGGCTTCGCCCTTTCCAAGGAGAAAGAGTCGTCGCCGAGTCAAACAATCGGGTAATCATCCGGAGCACCAAGAACTCTAAACAAAACATAGCGTTCTTGTGGCAGGTTACTGGCTCATTAGCGCCATCATAGGGGAATATCTATATTGATGAGTCGCCCGCGTGTTTCAGGACGTTCATTGATTACGCGTTTTTGAATGCAGAAGTCACCAGAGTTGTACTATGCTTGATTGCGTGGCTTTTCTTACAAGCTTCTCGCCGAGGCATGGAACAAGGTCGGATCTTCGATTTCATTGTACCAACGAGATAATCGTCTTCTGCGATGCGGAATAATGGTAGAGAGACCCTTTGCTACCACTTCATCTGCGTCATTAGTTTTACGGCCCGAGGGATTTCATGGTACTAATGTCTTGGTATCTGGTATATAGGCGGACTTGTCATACTCGCTGACCAGGAAACAAATTTCTGGACTGGAGGCTACTTTCTCTTGGTTTGTAAGTCCGATGATCCTGGTGTGCTGTATGTTCCAAAACTCATTGCATTGTCCTTCATTAGGATACAGACGGAGACGGTATGTTCAGTTGGATCGGTCCGGTGGTAGACCCAGTAAATTTCCGTGTAGCACTGTTTTACTGACAACTTGACAACTTCTTCAGGTCGCATTACATCTAAAGATCTTGACGCTGTGATGCGATCTCTAGGACAATATCCGTCTGCATCAGAGCTACAAGACTTGATCAATGAGGTGGATACTGGCAACAACGATGCCATTATCTTCTCAGGTACGACAGCTTTACTCATTTTCCATCTGGGAGTTGCTTGTGTTAACGAGCTTATGGCAGATTTTGTTACCATGATGGCCGGCTTGATCAAAGACATGGAGGTGGAGAAAGAACTTACAGCGGCCTTTAAAGTGCTCGACTTTAACAACCGCGGCTTTATTTCCGCCGAGGAGCTGGATCGTATCATGACTTCTATGGGAGAGAAACTCACGAGGGACGAGATCGATGAAATATTTGGCCCGGACAGCCATGAAAGTCATGACAGAATTAGTTGTATGCTCCCTTTCTTGCCTCTCTTAATTTGGATTTTAGTTGCTGATGACGGGGCATTACCAGGCGACGACTTTGTCCAGATCCTGCTGCGGATGTAGGAATCACTTTCAACAGTTCAAAAGACATGACGGACGACTTGCCATCGTGGCCCGTAACATTGACCAAGTCGATAGCAGGCCCGGCACAGCGACGAGAGCGAGACTAGTAGTTGCCAGTTTGGCACGTCGAACGAGAATGTGATACATGACACGGACGCTATCAGCACAAGTATTAGAAACTTTGAACTCAACCGTCACGGGAAGAATAATGAGGGTTAAATGAAGAAATAGTGCGCACATGTAACGTGATAGATTCGATAGCGCCTTTCTTGTCGCCAAAATAACCACCCGCTTACTCTAGCATTCCCTTCCCAGCTGCGCCCCAAATTGCTGATGCGTTACCTGAGAGTTGAATGGAATGTATGTGTAGAGGATTGTAAACTCCAAAAGACCTTGTCACGCTTCGTGGTTTCTGTTTTCTATGTTCAGATTCTATCCGCCTGACATCGGCCATCTGATACGTCTGAGCCCTCTATCTTCCAAACATCTGGCACCACACACAGATCGAGCACTCGAAGCCCACAAAATTCGATCGCGCGGGTCAGAACATTCACAAAATCACACATTCACTCTTCGAACGTCCTGTCCTCGTCAATTTCGCCGAGTTCCCCCGGCAAACACCGTATTTTGAAGCCGAAACAGAAGCGTACAAGCGGTTTGAGGAAAGACTGGTCCCAAGATCCTCGGTCACATCACGGAGGCCGGGCAAGTTATCGGCTTCATTGTCGAATACATAAACGATGCGAGGACTGCGGAACCTGGAGACCTGGCGGCCTGTCGAATCGCTTCGGCGAATCTACCTTCCATGTGCATTAAACGCGGCGATATCACCAAGCACAACTTCTTTGTACGAAGCTTCAGGCGGTTCTCATTGACTTTGAAGCGGCGCAGAGGTGCAGTCAAAAGGAGGAGCTAGGATGGGAATATCGATGTCTGGAGAAGTCATTGAATGATCCTTCCTGCAGAAGTGGTGTAGGGGCCATTGCAAACTTCGTTTTCGTAAAAGGTGCCCGATGCGAAGGCACTTGGACGTCCAAAAAATTGGGCGTGTTTCATAGCGAGCACAAACATCTACCCAACACAGCATGTAGGATCCGGTAGCTCGCCCCTCGCGCGGGTTTTGTTTCAAAGCGGGCGTCGGCCGTGCATGGCTCGTCCGCAAGTTCCTATATACGAGCATGGAATCCGAATGCGAGGCGGGAGAAGTGACAGAAGGTGGCTGACTACGTGTAGGTAGCGCTATTTTCCTGCCCCTGCAGCAGTGAGGGACTTAAAGCTGGTGCGATAATCTTGAGCGAATCCTTGTCGCGTTGTATCCTCAGTGTTCCCTCCGATGAGGTTGTCAAAGAGATGAACTGTGTAAAATGTAACTTGGTAATTAAGAAGAAGGGAGAACCGATTTAATCATGCATGCGTATACTCACGGAGTACAGAGTGTATATCTGAGCCATGTTGTAGAGTAGCCCACCCGTGATATAGGTGTTGGTTGCAACATATTAGCTGTCGGCCCAGTAACCTCGTCGTAGCAAAGATCCTATTCGTCCGACCCCACTTGGGTATTTTCCCTGGAGCTTTCAGAATTAAATTGCATTCATTTGGTCCCTTATCGCATAACTGGCTCGAGCTTGAACACTCAGGTTTCGAGCGGTCGTCTCCAGGAGCACCAGACTTCACCCCTTGCAGTCAAAATCCACCGACCGCTTCACCCAGCCCATACACACCACGCGCAACTTGTGAGACCGATTTGCTATGCTTGCCGATTGCATCAGTAGCCTTTAAAGCATCGAATTCGCGACAGTTGAGGCGATGAAGAGAACTACCGCAGCATCACTGGCATTGGCGTTCCTTAGCCGGACGATCGCATCGCAAAACATCGATGCTCATGCGCTTGATAAATGTACCAAAGCTGTATGGCCACCCAAATATTTCCCCACGTGGCCATTAACTTCGCTGACAGAATGCACACATAGTGCGCGGAATTGGCTTTTTCGCTCGGGGATCACGTCGCGCTGCCTCATAGCCCGGCATATGAGCTCCAAGAAGCCCAGTACTGGTCCGAACAGCAGGCTAGCCAACGACCAGCCTGCCGCGTCACTCCCAGCTCCGCAGAAGAGGTCTCTGTTGCGGTCAATATCCTCAAAGCCAAGGACTGCTCATTCGCCGTTAAAAGTGGCGGTCATGCTTCCTTCGCCGGCGCATCTAATATCGGCGGCTGCGGCGTGGCCATCGATCTGAGAAACCTGAACGAGGTGATTGTCTCAGAGGATCGCACAGAGACCTCTGTGGGTGCAGGCATGCTTTGGTCGTCTCTTTACATGGAGTTGGATGCGAAGAATTTGAGCGTGGTCGGGGGGAGATCCGGAGCAATTGGGGTTGGAGGGCTTACTCTCGGAGGTGGGATATCCTTCTTCTCTGGTCGGTATGGGTTCGCCTGCGACATGGTCAACAATTACCAAGTAAGTCAGATAAATTCCGTTTCTGGGGGATTTGATTTCTTACGAATGTTTGCTTAGGTCGTTTTCGCTGACGGATCCATCAATGATGTGAATGAACAATCATTCCCCGACCTTTTCTTCGCGCTGCGAGGAGGTGGCAACAACTTTGGCATTGTCACACGCTTTGACCTTACCTCCTTCGAGCAAGGCAAGCTGTGGGGAGGGCAATACACCTATTCACCTGATAGCTTGCCCGCACTGAACAAGGCGCTCTACGACTTCAACATCAACCACCACGAGGATCCTTATGGTGCGGTGATTCTCGCCCATGTCTACGTTAAAAGGGCAAAGCGTTTCGTCGCTATCGCCGACCTTGAGTACGGCAAGCCCATTGCGGATGCACCCATTCTCGCAAACTTTACCAGCATTCCGAGCCTGCAAACTTCAGCCCGGATCACCAACCTTACGGACCTTACCCTTGAGCTTAACTCAACCCAGCCAAGTGGCTTGAGAGAGACCTTTTGGACATTCACGGTCCACAACGACGTTCAGATCATGACTGATATCCAAAGCCTGTTCACATCGCAGCTTCCCGCCATCGCAAACGCATCTGGTCTGCTGCCAGCTCTCATCTTCCAGCCCATATCCACAGCAATTACATCGCATTTCACTTCAAATGGGGGCAACGCTCTGGGAGTCAATGAGGCGGACGGTCCTCTCATATGTTGGTCACCCTTGGAGCCCCTACTCCTCCGAAATTATTTAACTCACATCTGATTTTCCTATAGTGATCAACATCTCCATCGCATGGGCCAACATCGAAGATGACGACCGCATCATGGAATTCGCGTCTGAGTTTATCGCTCGCGGTGTTGACCTCGCAAGGAGTCGAAACTTGGCTCACAGATACATCTATCAGAACTATGCAGCCGCGGGCCAGAAGGTGTTCGAGGGTTACGGTCCGACCAACCATGCGAAATTGAAGGCTATTCAGCGGAAATACGATTCAAATGGTGTGTTCACCAGGCTGCAACCGGGATATTTTAAGATTGATTAGACGGAATGGCCGGGGCATACACGAGGATGAACTTGATCTGTGGTATTCCGAGGGTTCAACGGCCTTTTCAGAAGGAGAGGTGGATTTTGTCGCCAAACTGGTTATGGTTGAATCTCCCTATGTTATCTCTCAGATTTCACTCTGCAGACGTTCACGTCATCAAGAAAATATCAGTTCATTTCTCGATTTATCATAACCCTCGGCTCTGCTTACTGTCAACATCAATAAAGCACGACCGAGTCTCGAACCGATGGCAAAGAGCTGTGGGTCTCGACACCTCGGCTCTTACCCGCAGCTCCCGGCGTCGCCGTTAACGTGATCATGCCGAGTTTGGCAATTAGACACAAGCGCAGTCGCCGTCATCCGCCCTGCCTCGGTGGCGAAATAGGCTTAGTCGCCGGACTTGCGACACGGATTTTTTCAGGCGTACGGGGCAAAAGACGGCGGTGACTAGTGCATGAAGGTGCTGTCGCGTGACAAGATCCCATCTTTGTCCTCTTTGCCTTTGTCGCCGGACCCTAAACCTGAGGAGCGCTAAGCTGAGCGCTTGCAAGCTGAGTGCGATGCATTGCACACCGCAGGTAGCTTTATAGGAATTGATAATTGTACGGAGTTGAGGCTGTACAAACAGGAATGGAATGGGATCCATCTACCGAAGCCTCGGGCTCTTCCAAAACCCCGTTCGCGGCGGCCAGACCGCTGGCCCACAGGGGCTGGGGTGCTGATTGCGTCACTATAGAAGCACCTGCAGCCAATGACAGCGCCACAATCTTGATTTTACCGGCGCCCTGGATACGAAACTGGGCACAAGCAGCGCATTACATAGAACGCTTCCGTCGCCTCTTGGCGCGCCAGAGATCGAGGCCTATTTCTCCCACCTCGTCTGCCTTTTCTTTTCCTTTCCTCTGTCTGTAGAAGCTCCCGTCCGAATACATCGGTAGCGAGTAATTCAACCCGTTTACACTCTCGTGGCCTGCTATCCGACGTCTGATCGAATCACTGAACCCAAGGGACTGGCTTCGGCTCGACCATCGCCATGGTCGTCACAGAAGCCTCGGCGGCGTCCAAAATCGCCGCCTACCTCTCGCGCATGAGCCCAGTCCCGGCCTTTCCAGAGTACACTGGCCCGTACAAGGTCGGAACCGTCGATGTCGAGATCCCAGTGGCCGACCTCGACGCCCCGAGCGCCGCACCCGAGGGCGCCGAAGACATCCCCACCGTCCAGTTCCGCGTCTTCTACCCTGCGGTGCCTGAGTCCGACGAGAAGCGCATCACCTGGCTGCCAAATCCGCAACGACACCATGTGTCGGCATACACTAGATTCGTCGGAATCGGTTCGACGTTGGCCGAATTTCTGTCGTACGTGCCCTCAGATGCGCCATCAAGTACTGTCGACTAACACTTTCAACAACAGCTTCTTCCCCCGGCACCTCAATTATACCTCGATACCTGTTCACAAGAACGCCAAGATGATGCAAGCAGAGACGGAAGATAAGAGATGGCCGACCATGGTTTTCTCCCACGGCCTTGGCGGCGGCCGCAACTCTTACTCATACGTTGCTGGATCTCTCGCCTCACACGGCGTCGTTGTCGTTTGCCCCGAGCATCGCGACGGGAGCTCGGTCGTCAGCTTCATCCGCCTCGCCGATAAATCCGGTCTCTCGTCTTCGAATAACGCCCGCCGAATGGTTCCGTACGAGAAAATCTCCCATGATGTCAGCCCTGAGGTTTACGATGCCCGAGAAGCCCAGATCCGCATCCGGCTCTGGGAGATTGGCCTGATACACGAAGCGATCCTGGCAATAGACAACGGCAAAGGCTTTACGAACTTGAACTTGTCGACGCCCAGTTTGAAGGAGTTTGCCGGACGGCTTGACGTTCAAGAGCCTGGGCGCATCATATTTGGTGGGCACAGCTTTGGCGCGGCCACGACGGTTCAGCTGTTGAAGAGCACGTACTACGCCGACGTTCCCGAGGTGGCTGCAATGGAGAAGCCTCTGTTCACACCCGCCAAGGACAGCAGCATTCGAAAGCAAGTGACTGAAAAGACAGTCACCATGCTTCTCGACATGTGGTGCATGCCTCTGATAGCCCCAAATTCGGCGCCGCTGTTCAATCTGCCGCTTCCTATTTACGCCGATGTCGCATCGGCGCCAGGAGGCACCGCACTCCTGGCTGTCGAGTCAGAGGCTTTCTACAAATGGACTGAGCATCTTCACGTCAAAGCGCGGGCGCTATCCCCAGACCCCTCGGCAAAGGTCGTCACGCCGCAGATGTATGAGCGTCCGAGTGGCAAGAAGCTGCCGGAGCCCAACTTCTTCTACGTGATCAATTCGGCACATCTTAGTCAGTCCGATTTTGGCATCCTGTTCCCTTGGTTGACCAAGAAGATTTTCGCTGCCGAGCAGCCGGAACGCGCTCTTCGACTCAATCTTCGGGCTCAACTGCAACTGCTTCGCGCCAACGGTATTCCTGTAGCTCGGACCTACGCAGGCGACTTGGTCGATGGCGCGCATGTCGACAAGCTCGACAAGGCCAAGAAGGATGGAGGCGTACCCTCGTGCACTGATGGCGTCGACGACGACAAAGCCATCTTCGACCGAAGCGGCAACGACTCTGTCAGTCACTGGAAATGGATAGATATGATCGGCCTGGGAGCAGCCGGTGAAGCCGAAAAAGGAAAGACGGCAGCCGAGCAGGTTGAAGAAGGTGAGGAGAGGATGAAGGGCGAACTGGATCCGAGCGAGCAGCCTGCCTCGCCGGTGGTTCGCTCGCTGAGTGCCACTGCTGCCTGAAGGCAACAAAGCCAGGATCACATAAGCGACGATCCGTGTCATGATACCCAATGTAATGTACAAGGATGAACGGAGCAAAGGCATGGCGATTGGCGTTGGACATCATCAGACATTTAGACAAATGGAAATGGGTAACGGCTCACTCTCAGAGTTTCGCCTTAATAACTGCTTCGAGACACCGTAGGAATTGAGTGCGCACTGGGAGAGAAGAGACACGGCAGGCCGAGACCAGCGAAGGATCAGCTTTGTCGTCTTGAGTGGAGCACGCGAGAATGGGCTGCCTCTCAATCTTACGCCCTCAAACAGGCTGCAACGGCAAAGCTACCCTTCCATCTTGTACAGGCTTGTTCAGGTGTGACTCTTTCGGCCGAGGGAAACACACAAGAGCCTCCAAGGCAGTCGTGGGAAGAGCATCCAGGACTTGTAGGACAATCGGCCCTGCATCTGAGCGTTCGGCCCGGCGCCTCAGGGACCAGGGGGCTTTCTGCCTCATACGTTGGCAAATCAGCGACGGGGGCTGGACGGAAGCTACGGAGGGCCGCTTCCATCGAGGCACGAAGCCAGGATGTGGGAAGGCGGCGTAGCAACAAGTGCTCAATCAATGCGACTATGATTGGGGGCTGCTCTTTATTCGCGTGATGCCTGCTTGCGGCGCGAAACGGTGTGAGTAACTCTCAGGCGTGGGGTTGGAGTGGCGATGCAGCCTGGCTGCGGTTGCCTGCATTATCATGCCGCAGTATTGGTTGCCTCAGGTCAGGTCAATAGCAATTGGCAGCTCGGGTTTTTTCTTTAAGTTGACTTTAAAAGGGTCATTCACGCCGTGCAGAACGAGCACCTCTTCTTGTCTTCTGCACTCTTCCCTTCAACATTGAACGTTACCTCTACAGTTTCCCATTCTTTCACTTCTCTGTGCTCCCATAATTGGCTGGCAATCGTCTATATCTTCTCGCCACGACTGAACGCTCGAGATCGTCATGTCAGACACCATGGAACTGGATCTGGCGCGCAAGAGCGACGATGAGTCTGCATCACTCGTCGTCGTCACGCCTGCGGAGCCTGCGTCTGAGAATGGAGAGGGCAAGGCCGCTGAAACGAGTAAGTCTCCTCGAAGATTGGACATGCTGTGAGGCGCAAGAACTAACTCTTTCAAGCTGGCGAAGAGGCCAAGGAGCCTGAGCAGAAACAGGTCGTGGGCATCGTCGCGGAGAGCAAGGAGTTGTACGCAAAGTACGACGAGCAAAAGAATCGATCATGGTCAGAAAAGAAGCCTGACGACTTCGAGGAGGCTTCCGAGAATGCGGATACAGAAAAGTACGCCATCATTGTGCGCAAAGGTAAGTTTGAGTTTCCAGTGTCGCTCCAACCCAGCAGCGACTAACGTCTCGTTCACTCCAGAGAAACCCAAGGACGCAGACTCCAGCAATCTCGTCATCGACAGCCTCATCATACAATCCCCTTACCTGAAGCGCATTCTGGCCGACGTTCTCCATGGCTACCCGGGTATTCTTACCAACCTGTCACGACTGAAGCTCACAGCTCCCTTTGAATGCTTCGTCCACCGCTGGGACCGCTTCGAGGCTGCTCGCAACGACCCTTTGCTCGAGGATACCGCCAAGGAGCACCTTGAGCTGCTGCACCGCATCATGCTGGATGATCTCGGCGACGTCATTACGCTGCGCGAAGACTACCTCAAGAACAAAGCCGCATCTTGGGAGCACGTGTGGGCGCTCTTTCCCCCGGGCTGCACCGTATTTGGTCAGATGAACGGCAGGCCGGTCGCCGCCAAGTTCCAGAGCGGCTATTATGGCGAGAACATGTGCGGCAAGTTTTACTCGCTCGACTGCAGGATTGTAGAATGGAACGGCACCACCATGGGGTGGACTGACTTGGAGCTTCGCATCCCACGCTTCATCGGCACCATCCCCTTCTCCTCCCTCCCTTGCTATCCCCTCGACTACCACCCTCGTTCCGCCGAGGTCACGGCTATGTTGCAGGCGCGTGGCAGGGAGTTCGAGAGCCTGGCCGGATACTGCTACCGCTCATACAAGGGCGCGGCTCTGCGGTACGTGGACAATAAGATACGCCGCGAGAATGTCCAGTCACGCGTCGTGATCGACGGCGCCAACTGGGAGAAGGTAAACTACAATCATCAGATCAGTATCACGGCCTTTCACAAGGAAGGTGTGTCACGCAACCGTCGGGGAAGCTGTTGCAGCGACGACACCTCCTACGACGCTGATACTGATTCTGATTCCGACGACGGCGAGTCTGAGAGGGCGCCTTTGACCGACGAGCAGCTTCTCATGGCCTCCCCCATGGTCCGCGGATATGCGCTGCAGAATAAGCGCTGGATGGAGTTCTACGTTGACGACATTGCCGCTGTGCAGTTCAATGAAAACGCCTTCAAATCCCTGGTCGTGCCTGAGGTCAAGAAGGAGCTGATCCTATCTTTTGCGCAGAGCCAGGTCAAGTACAAGAACGCCTTTGACGATGTCATCTCGGGCAAGGGCAAGGGCATCATCATGCTGCTCTCGGGCGGGCCCGGTATCGGCAAGACGCTGACGGCCGAGTCGGTGGCCGAAGAGATGCGCGTGCCGCTGTACTCAATGAGTGCCGGCGACCTGGGCACGGACGCTTACTGGGTGGAGAGGAACCTCAGCGGGATCCTGAAAATGGTGGCAGACTGGAACGCGGTGCTGCTTCTCGACGAGTGCGACGTGTTCCTCGAGGAGCGCACGCCGCAGGACATGGAGCGGAACCGCATCGTGGCCATCTTCCTGCGCACCCTCGAGTACTACGAGGGCATCCTCTTCCTGACGACGAACCGCGTCAACAACATGGACCCGGCCTTCCAGAGCCGCATCCACATCTCGCTCGAGTACCCGGCCCTCGACAACGAGGCGCGGGCCGCAGTCTGGCGCTCGTTCCTTGCGCGCACAGTCAACCTCGAAGACCCTACTCTTCGGGGCGATGCGGCACACGAAGTCACCGAGGAGGAGCTGCAATCGCTGAGCAAGCTGGATCTGAACGGCCGTGTCATCAAGAATGTGCTCAAGGCGGCGAGCCTGCTGGCATGTCATCGGAAGGAGAAGCTGGCGTTTACACACTTGAGGACTGTGTTGCAGATCGGCGGACATTCCCTTTGAGATGGCTTTCCTCGAGAAGGATGAGACGATTAGACTTCAAAAATGACTGGGATAAACACGACGAGACTCGGTGACAGATAAACATAGCAATGAATATACCCCGTAACCGTAACTTCACAACCTTGACTATAAAGACGTAAGACGTAAGAGGCCATACGGATGTTAAACTTCTTTGGCGGTTTGCCATTCACTCACGACTCAGGGACTGTGATTACGGAAGGAACGGACAAAAGTTGCACAAGTGAAGGTGCGTTGCTCCCAACCAGATCAATTGGCCCTCCTCAAGACTACTATACGAGTCGTGCGGTCGAAGGATATCCTCGCAAAAGTACCTAAAACTTTGCTGCTCGGGCAGATCAGAACCGAGTCAGCCAAATGTACATCCTCCAACTCCAACTTAAACCACCAGACCTCATTATCATCATCGTTGAAATAAGTTACAGATCAGGGACGGCGTCATCTTGACCCACCCAGAAGCATGTCCTTGCACACGCTCAGCCTTTCCCGTGCCTCCACCAGCAACTCCGTATCCGCCTCTTCTAGTATTCCCTCCATCACGTCCAGCAACTCAGGAAGACCCTCGTGAAGCATCGCCGCCGATTTCTCATCCAACTCCGGCAACATGGCCACAGTCGACAGGTACTCCGCCATGCGCGAATACGTGCTGTGCCCCATCTGCGACGCGCGCAAAGGAAACCCTTTACCAGGCGGCCGACCGACGGCTTGGACAAACGCCCAGATGGACAGGACGGCATAGTACATGATCCACGGCCGGTGAGGGTCCGTCTCGTTGCGAAGCGAGTACTGCACGACGGGGGATTCGGACGTGTGAGGGCTGTTGCGCCGTCTGGGGTAGGGGTCCACAAGTACGCGGTAGAGCAGCTTGAACGCGTGGAGAATGGCATGGCGCGTGGATGCCTGCTTCGCCCAGGAGCACATGCGCTTGACTGCGTTCGTATAGTCCCTTGCCGATACTTTGCGGCCGAGGAGCCGCTTGGCCCCAGCGTATACTTGGCAATCGACAATGTCGGCGTGCAAGCTGATATGCGCAAGGTGGAAAAGGAGCGAGGCGCTATTGATAGGCCCGTTGGGAACAGGTCGATGGCCGGGTGCGTCTGTGACGGAATCCGACATTGCAATGTCAAAAGTCTCCTTCCAATTGCCGAATGCCTTGAGCAGCATCTTTCGCCAGTTGTCTTGCGTTTCCGATGACGGTGTCCGCAGGTCCAGCCACTTGAGGTGCGTCTCCTTGTGATTTAAATGCCAGCTCACGCTAAGGAGACCCGAAATTATAATCATGCGGCCAAAAGAGTGAGTCTTGACTTCTTTGCCGTGCAATGCGCTCTTGAGCCCGTCCAGAAACGAAACTTGCTTCACGCCGTACATGCGGAAGTTGGCGTCCAGCTGGCGAACAACATCCGGGCTGTTGGCCGTCCAAAGATTGTCGTCGCAGGGCAGCGGTAGCCGAATCTCGTGCGCAGCCATGTCTGCAGCGTGTCCAAACATTGCGGCGTGTATGATATCGAGCATGAAGGCGGCAAAAACGACGCGGTGCATCGACTCCGTTTCAGCCCATCTAGTCCACCACGTCCGAGAATCCAGGGCCATGCCGGACTCGGCTCGGTCGCTGCTCAGATTGTCAGGCTCTGAGGGAGACTCGCTTCCGGTTCTTCCTATCAGAGGACTTCCGCGACGAAGCAGAGTCAAGAATGCAGAGTGGTATATATGGGCTCGTTCGTGCATTCGCCTTGAAGAGAATAGCTTTTCGTAGAATTCCAGGAGGAGGAGCGCCTGTGCGACCCACAAACTAATGGGCGGCGCAGAGTCGTCGGAGGTCAAGATCTCCCATCGCACGCTGGCAATGATGACATCTGCAAAGGCGCCGTATTCAGACAGCTGACCAGTAGTGTCTCTGCTGCGAAGCGATGCCGCGCCGAGGGCTATCATAACGAGGAGGAGGAATATCGGGCATCGATTCGCACTGAATGTGTGTTGATGGACGACAGGAAGGCGAGGCGACACATTTTCCCAGAATTCCTTGAGACAGTCCCGCATCATCTCGAGGCTCAGGGCTGGCAGGTCTCCGCCATTTTCTTGCCCAAGGCTAGGCATCGAGCTCTCGTATCTGGGCTGCTTCTTGCGGAATAACTGGAACCAATAGAGCAAATCCTGTCGTCGAGGCTCCGTGATCCAGTCCTCAGACGCGTCTGAATAACGCGTCGCCTGCTCCATCGGGGAGAGACTACTGAGAGATTCATAATCGTAGTGTATGTTGTTGTTGAACGTCGACTCTAGGCCGCCTTCAAGGAAGGGGAGGCTTGCGACGCTCAGGTCATTGTACGTCGTTTGTGGGTCGAACAGCCATGCCGCAAAGTTGCCCTGAGCCAGCTGTTCGTCCGGAGCATACGAGACATCGGAGAAGGCTACCATGGCGGACGGCTCCGGCATGGCCGGCGCGTCACCGCCGTAGAAGCTCTGCCTATGCGACATAATGGTCCCCGGCCCTCGCTCGTCTATCGGCGAGGTCCACGTTGCTCCGTGGCTCATCCTATTCGAAATATGATGAAGAGGCAATGGGGGTGCTGGGGTCGCAGCCGTATTCGACTCGGGGGTCAAGAGGATGGCGGCGTCATGAGGACCGGTAGACGGTGGGTGATGGCTAAAGGATGGCAGGGAATGGCCATTATGAAGAGGCTTCGTCGTCGGGGATATCGCCGTTTGGTCCGCCGGAGCGTCGAAGCTTGGGATGCGGTTCCGAGGGGTATAAGACGAGGTATGTCGTTTTTTATGCCGAGACAGCAAGTCGAGACGGACAAACTTTTGATCGCAATCGCCAATGTCGCATCGAAAGATCTCCTTGGGGTTGTCTGCACACCCACCAATGTCAGAGGCCTACTCCGCAAATGAGAACGCGAGACAGAGAAGTGCCAACTCACGGTTCAGCTGGTGTCGCTGCAAGTGCTCAGCTCGCGAGTAGATTTTGTCGCAGCCCGGATGCTCGCATGCAAAACGACGGGGCGCTCCCTTGCGACTCGCCCTCTTGTAGCCCGTGGCTCCGGAGCCGAGGCCGTTGGTATGTTGCGACGCCATTCGCGCATACCCATGCGAATTATGCTGTGAAGACAGCATCCATGGGGGCGCGAGATCGTCCTCGTGCTTGCAAGACAGGTCCAAAGCAGCTTAATGCACGACAATGAGACACGGACAGCTTGGCTGGCAGGGTGGAGGAGGAATGGAGCTGCATGGGTTCGCCGTTTCGCGGGGGAACCGCACTCCCGCGATTCTGGGTTTCCGGGGTGACCCCCACCTAAGTTGGAGTGGTTGTTGCGTGGGGGCTGCGCCACCACCCAGAGCCGTCCGGGGAAGCTGGGGGTCAGACAGCATGATATACATATCCATGGATTACATTTCGCCTTCAGCTTCTGGCCTCACGGATACATATTTGCTAGAAACAGAGGGTCATGAAATATCTGGCTCGAGAGGCACGTTACCCGGCATGAAGCGTGTCAATTGCGCCCTCTTCGTGGTCCAGGGAGTCTATCAACGCCATTCTTGGCCGATGTATCAACTGAATATCGCCAACACAAACCAAGGGACAGATGCCCAAGATCTGGGTCGTGAAATAAGTCCAAATTGTCTGGAAGCCGACGCTGATGCAGTTCCTTGCTCCAGCGCACACAAATTGAGCCCAGCCGGCAGCATCCATCTGTCCCTTCCATCATCCGGCTCTTTCGCGAACCCGTTGATGTAACGTGCCCTCTCCTGAACACCCCAAACCCGTCAAGAGAGGCTTTTCGCGCAGTACCGCAGTGCCATGAGTGCCAAGAAACTCTTTCTCATATCCGTTTCATTCACTCATCCGCCTTGGAGGCGCCCGAGGTTTCGTCCTTTGCCTCCTCGCCGTCGACCAGCTCGATTGACGCCGCAGCGCTGTTCAAGCCGCTTTCTTGGTTGTCGCTTTCCAATCCTCCCGAGAATGACAAAAAGTACTGTGCCACTTCGGGCTTGTCGTTGGAAAATGCCAAGTCCAGCGGAACGTAGTTGGCCTCGTTGGCCAGAGCCGGTGAGGCACCGTGATCCAGCAGCAGCTTCACCGTCTCTAAATGTCCGCCAAGTGCCGCCCAGTGAAGTCCAGTGTTTCCATGCTCGTTGGGCTCATCAATGAAGGCCTGCTTCTCCTCCTTTGGTCGTCCCTCGAAGGTGTCGAGGATGTGCCGTACCGTTTCTTGCGGGCCCGTCAGTTCATGTACAGTGAAGGACGAGGAGTCACGAGGGTGATTTCAACAAGTAGAAGGGTCCACATAACACCGACATACCTAAATGGCCATTGCCTGTCGCCATGTGCAAAGTTGTCGACTTGGCCTCGTCTCTGGCCGCCAACAGGATTTGGGCTGGTGGCGCCTTCTCCCGCTCCGCCAGGGCGGCAAGAGTTTCTTTCAATTCCGCATCCTCTCCGGCACGGGCAAAGTACATGAGATCGTCAATCTCTTCTTCTGTCAGATGAGGCGCCATGGCGTTCAATGATGCTGGCTCATCACTTAATGCGCGAGGTAACAAAATTTTATGAGCCTCTCAGAGTGAGGGGACGGTGCGATTTTTTGCCCCGCCCTTTTCACACTGTAGCGCCACGTCCTGCTCTAGGGTAGCTTGGGTAGGCACTAAGCTAAATGTCAACACGCAACATGGACTAAGGATGATCGCGAGCTTCGAGTTATGAGCTCGAAGACAGTGCGACGCCGATGTTTTTGTCCAGCCATTCGGCAATATTGCCGGCAATATCCAGCCATTGGATCTCTGCCTTAATGCCCATCATGAGCATGATCTGCAGCTCGCGGCGAACTCGAATCAACTCTGCGTCGTCTGAGCCACGCACCATCGCCTTCTCCAAAGACTCCTTCGCTGCTTTGCGGTCCCTTGAGGTCAATTGACTGACTGGCTCCCGACAATTGATCGAAGAGATCGAGGCTGTAGAGTCAAAGCTAGACTGGCTGCTGTTTGAGGCTCGTCCAATGGATGGTGAAGCATTGTTTATCGTAGCGTCCACGTCCAGGATATGCCTGGCCTGCACTCCCAGCCATCGCACCCCCGAGTTGAAGGCAGTAGACTCGTGAGCCAGGGCATCCGATCCAAACCGATAGCAGCGAAAAATATTCAAGCCGTCTGGGTCAAAATCTGTCAAGACGAAAATCGGCACTTCCGGGCACTGGCTGTGAATGAGATATAGAAAAGACCTCGTATTCAAGTCTGGGTAGCCTTTGGCCTCCATGATGTCAGCTGAGTCGCCAAAACAATGCTTTGCGAGGGCGATCGAGAGACTGACAGTGATGGTCAAGCCGGGGCCAACCGCGGATGTTCGCCAATATTGTAGCGACGCCAGCGTGCGGAATACGGCCTGGAGGATTTAGTATGACAGGCTGCCAGACGCGAGGCTAACGCACATCTTTCTCAACGACCAAGATCCACCTGACGGAAGAAAAGTCAATGATGGAGATTGATCGTGCCAGTGGAATTGGGGTTCCCTGTTAAATTAGATTTGTCAATCCTCAAGGGAGTTGCACGGACGAACTGTATCTCCCAAAGACGCATCGACTGCTGTACCGTCATGCAGCCGGATAATTGAGGGCCCATGAACAAGCCCTTTAACAGACGCAACCTAAAGGGATTAGAATGGAAATGCATTCAGAAATCACAACGGGAGCACTTCCACTCACAATGTTCAAGTCATCACGGTTCACGCCGAGTGTCAGGGCCAGGTCATCCACAAGCTCGTCAACAACTCTCTGTTTGACGAATAATTCCTGATGTTGGTAGAATATGTTACTGATGGAACGGATGCCCATTAGCATCGGCAATAAGTCTTGGCCAGTAGCAAACAAACTCACCGCTTGGTGAGAATGGTTCCTGAGACCAAAGCGTCGTGGGATAGCTGCAGGATGAGGAGTATACGAGCTGGTGGGTGTGAGAAGCTGCACGGCGAGCTGTCCGGCAATCCTGCAAAAATCTCATACCAAACTTCTGGCTCTCAGACAGACTCTTGCCTGGAAAACAAATCCTTTGCTGCCGGCCGTCTCCATTACCACTGTTGTGCAAACTTCTGCGGGCTTTCCATTGGATGCTGATCTCGTCACCCTTGGACAAGTGGTCCAGAATCGATTCCAAGAGGGTCTCCATGCAGGCGATGACGACGCCTGTGGCTATGCTCGGTGACAGCCTGTCACGGCCATTCTGCTCGCTACGCAGGTGGTAGCAGTGCGTAGGAGCAACAGGCGACGACATGTTGCTGTCCATCTCGACGCTGCGAGGATGCTGTGTGCGATGTGGAAGTCAATCGTCCACAAGCCCTCCTGGAAACTGGACCTGGGTCAAAATGCCATCTCGATGGCAGGAGAGAGACTGGGTCGTGAGGCTCTTGCCGTGGCTGGCCAGGAGCTTGGGCGCTACGTGCCTGCAGGTCATCTCTTAGTGCCCGAACGGCAGGATCCCGTGTGCCTGTCATCCTGTCAACCACTGAACCCACTGAACCCACCAACGCCTCAGGCGGAGTCGGCAAATCTTCCGGCCCTCCGAGCCGCTGAACCCCAGATTGGTGGCGTCAGCCCACTTGACGTACCTCACAGGACCCCTTACTGCCTTACCTTATTTATTGCCCGCACCTGCACGCTCCTCTTCCGTACCTCTCTGTCGCGTCAATTGACATGCTCCTTCATCACCCGTTGAATTTGCACTGAATCTACCTCCACCAATTGTCGTCGAGCAGCATGGCCAGTGCAACAGGCCGCGACACGGGCGCGGCTAGGTCGCGCAAGAGAGCTAGCGACGCGGAGCTCGGATTCCCAAAGAGGCCCAGAATCGAAGCCAAGACGGACCGCACAAGATGGAGAATGAAGGACGACGATAGCCGCCATACGTGGCACTATCTTACAGACGACGAAGCCGTCAAGAGCTGGCCGCAGAGCTATGCCGAAAAATACTTTTTGAACCTGCCCTTGGTAAGAGAACTGGCCAGACATTTCTCGGGTGGACTTTGAAGCTTACCGTCGGTTGCAACCAGGACCTTCCCGCCCTTCCACCAGCCGGAACCCCATTGGACGCAGCTAAGAATGGCCTCACGTTCTTTGAAAAGCTCCAATTGCCCTCGGGGCACTGGGGATGCGAATACGGCGGACCAATGTTCCTGCTCCCAGGCATCGTCATTACCTGGTATGTGACCAAGACGCCGATACCGTCTGCCTACGCGACCGAAATCAAGAACTACCTGGCTGCGAGGGCGCACCCTGAAGATGGTGGTTGGGGCCTTCATATTGAGGGCGGAAGCACCGTGTTCGGCACAAGTCTGAACTACACCGTGCTTCGACTTGTCGGCGTCGATCCCGAGGATCCCCTGATGGTCAAAGCTCGGGGGGCGCTGCACAAGTTGGGGGGAGCTGTCAACTCCCCCCATTGGGCCAAGTTTTGGCTTGCCGTCCTCGGCGTCATGGACTGGGATATTGTGAACCCCGTGCCACCGGAGATCTGGCTGTTGCCTGACTGGGTGCCAATCGCGCCGTGGCGATGGTGGATCCACATTCGGCAGGTCTTCCTCCCGATGGGATATATATACTCCAAGAGATGGAGCTGCGAAGAGACGGACATTATTCGCGGGCTCAGGGAGGAGCTATTCGTTCAACCCCATGCGGAAATCAACTGGGCTGGCCACCGGAACAGCATCGCGTCCGTCGATAACTACCACCCCAAGTCATGGCTGCTGAACAGCGCCAACTGGTTCCTCGTCAATATCTGGAACCCTTACCTGAGGCCAAATTTCATCAAGGACAAGGCTGAGGCATGGGTCAGCAAGCTGGTAGACATGGAGGATGCGAACACCGACTATGCCGACTTGGCACCGGTCAACGCACCCATGAATACCCTTGTATGCTACATCCGAGATGGTCCAGATGCCTTCAGTGTCAAGAGACACATTGAGCGACTGGAAGAGTTTCTGTGGATGAAAGACGAGGGCATGCTCTGCAACGGCACAAATGGCGTTCAATGCTGGGACACGGCATTTTTGATTCAAGCAGTCTTCGACTCAGGACTCCAGAACGACGAGAAGTGGCGACCCATGTTGATGCGGGCGCTAAACTACCTGGAGCGTCAACAGATCCGGGACAACTGCGAGGAGCAAGAAAAGTGTTACCGGCAGCCTCGGAAGGGCGGATGGCCATTCAGCAATCGTGATCAGGGGTATGGCGTGAGCGACTGCATCTCTGAAGCTTTGAAAGCTATCATCTTGCTCCAGAAAGTCGGGGGCTTGCCCGAGGTTATCGCAGATCAGCGCATATTTGACGCAGTAGACACTCTGCTGCTGTATCAAAATGACAACGGGGCACTGTCATCTTACGAGGCCCGAAGAGGCGGCGAGTACATGGAAATGCTCAATGCCGCCGAGGTATTTGGGCGCATCATGATCGAATACGACTATCCGGAGTGCACTACGGCTTGCGTGACTGCCCTGTCCTTATTCAACAAGCACTGGCCAGACTATCGTTCCAAAGAGATCAAGTTCTTCATCAAGAGGGCCACCAACTGGATCAAGTCGAACCAGCGGTGGGATGGCAGCTGGTACGGCAGCTGGGGCATCTGTTTCACCTATGCGACCATGTTTGCCTTGGAGAGCATGGCCAGCATTGGAGAGACGTACTCGAACAGCAAGATTTCGAAGGCGGGCTGCAATTTTCTCATTTCCAAACAGCGCGAGGACGGTGGTTGGTCCGAAAGCTACAAGGTAAGTCCACCTCGCAACTGCGGGCTGCGTTCATCTTCTCATCTCAGTTGCCAGGCTTGCGAAACCATGGAGTATCACGAACACCCCACAGGTTCGCTCGTGGTCCAAACAGCATGGGCCTTGATTGGTCTGATGGAAGCCGACTACCCCGACGTCGAGCCCCTGAAGAAGGGCATCAAGTTGATTATGAGCCGGCAGCAGGCGAACGGCGAGTGGCTGCAGGAGGCCATCGAGGGCGTCTTCAACAAGTCGTGCATGATTTCGTATCCCAACTACAAGTTTACCTTTACGCTGAAGGCGTTGGGCTTGTTTGCGCAAAAGTATCCCGACGTCAAGATAGACATCTAACTGCTTGGCATGGTCTACCAATACTTGTGTAGATTCAAAGCTTTGTTAATGAATCAGCTAATCTTAATTAAACGAAATCTTTTATGCTACCGAAAGGATGTTCATAGCCTCGGTGCAAGTTGGGCTGCACTTGGTAGAACTGCTTACGCGGCGCGAAGCTGCTGAAGCTAGGGGTGGCGGCTCGTTTAGGGGACGAACCTCATCTGCCCGGCACTCGCATGCCCTTTAGCATAGATTGGTTAGACATAATTGCAGCAGGGTCGGCCGTTTCGTCGGATCACGTCGCTTGATGGCCTTAGGTGTCTTTGCAGTGTTCAGAGGCGGAGAATGTATTGTTTGGGCATGTGTGGGACGTTGGCCTGCAAGCTGCCGTGTGCCCCACCAGAGCTTTCCAGAACCGACGTCAAACGACTGCACCATAACCTAAGGCAACCAAGCGCTTGTCAACTTGCAAGCCAACGGCGCGCCTGAACTTGCTTTTCTTGCCAAATAAACAAATCAAATAACCGCCGACTTTGCAACAAGGCATTTCACATCCGTGGTAGACCTCTTGCGTCCGCGCACCAGAGCACGCAATGTCGTACATCACCATTGCGCAGAAAGGCCTGGAGGCCGTCGAGGCCAAGAAGTGGCAGGAGGCGGTAGACTTGCTCTCTACAGCCATCAAGTCGTCGGCAAACCCGGTGTGGATTCTCGCGCGCTCCAAGGCACTCATCCACGTGGGCCTCCTCGAGCGGGCGCTCGACGATGGCAGCCTGGCCTGGGAACAGGCATACGCGCGCGGCCAGCGGAAACTCATGACCGAGGCGCACTACCGCCGCGCCGTGGCATACTTCCGCTTGGGGAAGCTGGCCGACGCCGACTGCTGCTGCGTGTACGCAATGAGACTGATCAAGGGACTTCCCGCGAAGGAGAAGGAGGATCCCAAGAGCCAGTTGACGGACGAGAACGGGCGCTGGACGGCGACGCTGGAGGAAGCGATGGAGGAGGCCAGGAGCGACGACTTCAACAAGATGGGGTCCAAGACTGTCCAGGCGGCGGAAGCACCGTCCGCCCAGGCGTCGGAGTGGCGGCTGGCGAGCACGCTGCGAATGCAGATCCTGCGCGCCATGGCGGCCCTGCCGCAGGACGACCCAGCTCGAACGGTCACGGCTCGCCAAGTTCCGGAGAGAACCGAGCTCGCGAACACTGAGCATGAGCAGCCAGCGACGCAGCCGGCCGCTCAGCCGGCCGCGCCGCTTCGCCTGCAGGACTTTCAGAGCAGCGCCGCCATGCACCTGTCCATCTTCTCCAAGGGAGTCGACAAAGCCAAGCTCAAGGTCGATTTTCTCCCAACCGCTGTTCACCTGGATCCCATCGTGTATCCGAATGGCGAGCAGAAGGAGTTTCACTTGGACCTCTGGGGCCCAATCGACCCTGAAGCGTCCAAGTACGTGGTGACGCCTAACAAAGTTGAGCTCACCCTGGCGAAGAAAACGCCAGGCAAATGGGCGCAGCTGAAGAGTGAGGGTGCGGGCACTGCTCAGCCAAAGGCGCCGCAGCCGTAAGTCACACTAGACAGAGACGGGGAGAGACCTTTGGCTGACACAACTCGCAGAATCTCCAGTCCCGTGGTCAAAGGACCCGACAGCCAGGCAGACGGTGGCGAGTCATCATCTAAAAAGGCTGAGGGCGCTCCATCCTCTGCCACCAAGCCTAACCCTCCTGAACCTCCCAAGCCCAGCAGCTCCGGCCCCGCGTACCCGTCATCCTCCCGCACCGGCCCCAAGAACTGGGACAAGATCGGCGCCGACGAGGTTGACGACGATGAGGAGGCAGGCGATGTGAATTTGTTCTTCAAGAAACTCTACAAGGGCGCCACACCCGAGCAGCAGCGCGCCATGATGAAGAGCTTCACCGAGAGCAACGGCACGTCGCTCAGCACCGACTGGGAGGACGTCAAGAGCCGCAAGGTGGAGACGGTGCCGCCCGAGGGCGTCGAGCCGAAGAAATGGAGTTAGGGTCTCGGGGATGCGAGACTCAGATGTCGTCTTTGAGTATATTCAGGCACAGCCATGACCGATAGGTACTGGGTGACAGGTGGGAGGCGGAAAGGTGGCCGTCACTACTACGAATAGCTATTTTCCTGCCACTGAGACTAGAGTCGTCTCGAAATAACGAAATTCTATGTCATATGCTAACATGCTCCTCTACATGCTTCCGAGTTTCGATGCATTGATCCGTGCTTTCTACGGCCCGTCTACTCGGGCACGTTGGGGTCCAGCCTCCTCACCTTGTCCAGCGCATCCTGATGCCACGCCGACTCCCGCAGCTCCCTCTGCGCGCCCGCGGGCGTCCAGGGCGTCGTTCCGCGGTACGCCTCGGCCTGCCCGGCGGGGATATGAGCCGCCCGGCTCAGGAAGTCCTCGGAGGAGATGTACGCGCCGCGCAGCCAGCGGGCGCCGCCGGCGCTGGCGTCAAAGGCCTTGCGGCCGTGCATGGTGCGCAGGTTGTCGAAGAGCACGCACTCGCCGGGCTCCATCTTGCGGCTGTGCACGGCGTCGTCGGCGTTGATGAGCTCCTCGAAGACGCGCGCGGCGTCGATCCAGCCGCGTATGTCCTTGGCGGCGCTGAGGTAGCGGCCCTGGAAGGGCGGGCTCCAGTGCACGCCCGCGAAGCCGCCCTCGTTGTGGTCGACGACGTAGCGCGAGGCGAAGTAGTGGAAGCCGTTCTTGTCGTACTGGTAGGGCACGAAGTGGTCCGCCAGCGGCGCCATCTTGTGGCTCTGGTTGATGAAGGGCCACAGCAGGCGGCCGACGCGCTCGCCGTCGCTGAAGAGCGACTCGCCGCCGGCGCACGAGTTGTCCATGCAGTGCAGCACCTGGATCATGGGCGGCGGCTCGAGGTACATGAGGTCCTGGTGCAGGCCGAGGTAGCCGCTCGTGTAGGCGACGTTCTCGGCGTTGGGCTTGGCGCGCACGTCGAAGGTGCGGCCGTAGAAGGTCTCGCGGATGTTGGCGATGCGCGTCGTGATCCTGACGATGCTGTCCTCGTCGCGCGGCACGTTGTGCAGGTAGACGATGCCCAGGCGGCAGATGTCGATGACGACGTCCCAGAAGGTCTCGCCGCCCTTCATGAACTCGTGGTAGTCGATGCGGCGGACGTGCTTGTCGAGGGTCGCGCGGTCCCAGTGCTGCACGCCGGTGCGGCGCAGGACGGAGCGCTTGCGCGGCAGCGCCATGTCCTCCATGCCGCGGCGCTTGAGGGCCACCTCGACCGACGCCCAGGGCAGCAGCATCTCGTGGCCGTGGGCGGCGTAGCGCGGGATCTCGTTGGAGAAGGTGATGGCGAGCCCGTCGTCGCCCGCGCGCACGTCGGCGATGCCAATGTCGGTGGGGATCTCGACCGAGGCGAACGACTTGTTGCCCGAGGCCGGGTCGCGGCACCTCGCGCAGGCGCAGCTGTCGCGCAGCGTCGACGGCTTCAGCGCGCGGCGGCCGCGCTCGGCGCTGTCCTGCACGAAGAGGAAGTCGTCGGTCCAGGCGACGGTGACGGGCCCGCCGGGCGAGCTCTTGAGGTCGTAGACGAGCTGCGGCGCGCCCTCGGGGATCTCGTACTTGGGCCAGTAGCGCTCCGCCGACGTCGTGGTCGTCTTGGACAGGACGCGGCCCTTGCTGCCACCGGCATTCGTCCTCCGTGCATTGTCGTGCAGTCGTCGACAGGACAGCGAGGCGGCGCGAGGAGCTGCTGCTGCTGCCGCCGCCGCTTGCGCGAGCACCCGCGGCGCGGCGCAGGCTCCGCGCGCCACGATGCGGGTCGGCGACAACATGGCGACAGGACCTTGACTGGGTTCAGCAGTCCTTCATGCCGCACTTGCAGAGAAGAGGAGGAGTCGCCGAGTGGCGGTGGGGAGGGACGAGGTGGATAAATGGAGGCGGTCGTGGCCGTGAAACGGAGCTCCGCCGAGTGAAAGCTGGAGCTGAGGTTGGCCGTCGGCTGCAAATTCGGCACCTCGGCCGACGCTGCCCCCCGCGCCGTCGCCGTACAGCGCCTCCTTCTACCCGAGCCGGGGGAGCTTGTGACGCGGGCTCAAGCTTGCTTGTCGTCGCCGCTCGGCGTCCCTTTCAGGTCCTCCCATTCACCCTCTGTAGTTTTGCTCGACCATGTCAGTCTTCGTCCACCTCCAGACTACAAGGCCCAGCGACAAGCTCGTCAGTCTTTCATGCCAGGTACAAGCCCCGCGCCAGCGTCCACCGCCCGACTTCTCCACGAGACTGCCCCTCCCCCGCCCCCTCCATGCTATCGCCAACTCACAGCTGCGTCTGCACATGCTCGGATGGCCAGCTTGCCAATACCCTCACTTGTGTGGCGTGCAGGGATCATCTGGGCTGCCTGCTGCAGCGCATTGGACCGAATAGTTGCTGCACTTCCGCGTCAACACCCGGCTACAGCCGCAGTCTGCCGCCGTCAGACGATGCGTCCATCAGGCCACCATGGGCAGCAGCGCCACCAATCGGTTGCCTCGACGTGGTTCCATGTTTCAAAGTCATGCCGGTCAATTCGACCTCTTCATTACAGCGTAAAGTGAGCTATGTATTTGTATGTGCAGACCAAGCACGGGCCGTTGTGTCCTCATCGGTTTCGGTTGCTCGACCATCGTTTGACCATGACCTCCCTGACCTTATACAACTTAAGCACGTCCGTAAATCCTGCCTTCAATGCCTCCTCAAATCGTGGGGGAGGTGGTACATCCACGTACACGAGCACCAGGCTCTTAGTGACGTGCGACAATACTCGTACAACGTTATGGAGCCAAGGCCAGCTCTTCCGAGGCGCCTGCTTACCCGACGCCTTCCACCAGGCGTCGGAATATGACGGGACAATGATCAGCCCAAATTCGGCATGATCAAACACCGGACCTCGGGTGTATAGCATCCAGTCGACTCCAAATTTGATGCCGGCTCGCGGCACCCAACCAAGTGACCGGAAGTGATGATACACTGCGTAGTGTAGCAAGAAGCCGTCGTCCGGCTCAAGATCCGGCTCGTCCGGCCCGGTGCGGGGCGGAAAGTATGAGTGCTGGCGGAACAGCGTAAACAAATCTCGGGTCGACAACGTCGTGCCGGAGTCTGGGTCTGACACTTTGAGAGCGCCCAAGCCAAAGCTCAAAAAGAAAGCCTCCTCAGGTGTCAGCTGTAGGTGCTCCTTATTGACGATGGGGTCACTGTTGGCGGCAGGCGAGTCTGCATCCAGGGATGCTGCGGGGATGTCGTGGCTGTTTGATGTGCCCGTCCCGTTAGGCAGCGTTTGCAGGCTGGGTTTGCCCCCAGTCGACGAGCGATTCGGACTCGGCGGGTCTGAAAGCTTGAACGTCGTTGATTCCACCTTTGGGGAAAAGCGAACGCTCTTCTGCCGTTTCAACGACTTGCCCTCAGCGGAGTCGCTGGATGCGTCTGAAGATTCCAGAAGCTTGGAAGCGCTTCCATTTTGCCCATCTCCATTCACTAGCGCCCCCTCGGGGAGGCCATTTGTGGCGCGGTCACCAGATTCCCGGTTTTCAAAGGGTGCCACGTCCCCATCCCTGGGCTCAGAGTTGAACGAGCCAACGCTGGCTGTCGGCTCGTCGAGGGCGACTTCGGAAGCCAAGGACACTCCATTCGGCGGCCCATCAATCACAGAGGCTCCTGAAAACGGCCCAGGAGGGTGCATGACGCGCAGTTCAGTGTCTGAATTTGGCAAAGACAGGATCTGCAGCGGACCAACTGGCGCCACGGGAACGGTTCGGGGCGGTAACAGGTTCGACAGTTTGCTTTGGCGGCGAGCTTCAGCCTGACGTGCTTCTTCCAGCCTCGTACTCTGAATAGCCTCCTGCTCCAGCCTTGCTCGTTCCCACTTGGCCTGAGCGCGCTCCTGTCGCCTTTGGACAGTCAAGATTTCACTGACATGGGCTTCCTGGACGCCTCGGCGAACTTGTTCTCGCTTCAGCCAGTTGGGTTCACTACGGCTCAAGCTGCCTTTACCGTAGAAGCCTTGCTCCCACAGTGCTCTCATGGACTTTTCATCCGTGACGTGGACTGACGTCGTGGCCTCGGACCAGACACCCTGATGGATCACAGCGGGTTCCGCGGGAGGCGGCGAGAATGTCTGGCTCAGCCATGCCGACAGGACGTGGAAGAGTGACACGGGATTATTGGGGTAGAACGTGGGAAGAGGAAACGTTCGAATCGGCGCGGGAAGAGCGTATATCTGATGGATAGACGGTCCGCGCTTCTGCGGCGGCAAGCTCCGGGAGCTCGGCGGCGAAGGCTCAGCCGTTCCCAGGCCAGGCGTGGGGGTTGAACTCTTGATCTCAGCCATTGCACGTGGCTTTCATTTTGACCTGATTTGACAGTGTAAGCGCGACTCATGGCAAGTGAGTGAGATTTGTGGCAATAAAATATCAAATCAAAGTCTGCATCAGATACCGTTGTAGTCTATAATCAAAGAGCAATCACAGAGGCCAAGTGAATGGTTCCTCTTTGCAATTGGGTTGGTTATCATCATAGTAGCAGGGGTCAGAGGACAGCGCTCCAAAACGACCTTGTCATTTTTCGCATGCTTGCTTATCCAGCGACGTGGTGAAGTCGAGCCGCCCAATGAATGGGTTCGGGCGATGGTTTGAGGAAATGAAAATTGCGTGCCAACTTACTGGTTCAGGACATGGTCAAGAGGCACTGCTCCTAGAATAGACGGGTCAAAGGCCCATCCAAGAAGCAGTTCCTGTTTGCAGACGTATGTCCAGGAAGAAGCTGCAGGCGCAGCGATGCACAGAGTCGTCACGACGATGTTCTCGTTGCGTGCGAAATTTTGCAGATGGAGAGAATTTAAAGTGGCCGGGACAGCTCGCGTGAAATCACGGGATTAGCAAGCTCCCCACCGTAAATTATCCACGTGGACCCCCTCGCGCTGATTGGGTGGGCGGAAGAGCCGGTGCAAGACACCCTAATACCTAACTTGTCCTCGTATGGGTATTATGGCACATCGAGTGCAGAGCCTCAGCGGCTTCAACAGCTCTCCATCAGGGGACCAAACATAGGCAGCTCGAGCCGCGACGTGTGCTCAGCCTCTTCCTCCCTTCCCCCACCTCCTGTCGACGACGTACCCGCTTCCAGAGAGCGTACCGCAACCGGTCGCAGCAATCTGGCTGTCTCCAGGCAGCTTCAGATCCTCTGCGACGCATTTCCGAGTCGTCGTTTTCCTCAAGAGCACCTTCAAGCAAGCCCACAAACGTCGAGAAGTCAACACTTGCGGATACATCCTTAGCGCTGCGGTCTTGCCGGCTTTAAGATCATTTTAGGCTCCGCTGCGGCCAGGATTAAGCTCCGCGCAAGGGCGCCGCCGTCCGCCGCTTTTCTCCAAGATCCCTATTTAATATCTCCTACAACTTGCGCTCGACCTTGACAGTGGCTCACCCTCGACTCGTTTCGCTTGGATCAGCCTGCGAGCACGTCGCATTTTCTAACGACGAGGAAATGCGGTCTGGACAAGCTCGGAAATGTTGCCCTTCATCGAGATCGTCGCCCTGATCTGTCTCGTCTGGACCGCCATCGTCGTCGTGGTCCAGACCATAGGCATCAGTGCCATGTGAGACTGTCCGCTGTCGGTGCCCGTGATGCCTCAGCTGACTTGGTATACTTTAGCTTCCGCTACTTCTCCCGCCGACCTCCTCCCTCAGCGTCCTCCAGGCTCGGCCAGGATGCCCCCGCCGTGACAATCATCCGCCCGGTCAAGGGTCTCGAGCCCCACCTCTACGACTGCATCGCGTCAACATTTCAACAAGACTACCCCATCGATAAAGTTTCGATTCGCCTGTGCCTTGAGGACGAGAGCGACCCTGCATATGAGATCCTCAAGAAGGTCGTCAACGACTTCCCAGCCTTTGACGCGCAGATCCTCCTCGAGTCTCACGACGCGGCTATCAACGGCCGGAACCCCTCCTTGAACCTTGGCCCGAACCCCAAGATCCGCAATATCAGCAGAGCGTACCGAGAAGCCAAGAACGACATCATTTGGATCATCGATTGCAATGTCTGGGTTTCGAAGGGCGTGCTCGGGCGCATGGTGGACAAGCTGACGGGTTGCACTGCCAGTGGCAAGAGCTCAACACCACCATACAAATTCGTCCATCAGATGCCCCTGGTGGTCGATATTGTCGAATACAATCATCCTACATCTACGGCTAGCCAGAAACTGTTGTCTTCTTCGGAGCCAGCTCCATGGCCTACGGCGCCGGCAAATGCGGCCGACGATACCCTCACATTGGTCAGCCGGAACGGTGGAGGACGCCTTGATGAGATGTTCATGGCGACGACGCATGTCAAGTTTTACGGAGCCATCAACGCCGTCGGAGTTGCACCGTGTATTGTGGGGAAGAGCAACATGTTTCGCAAGTCTCACCTGGACCGAGCGACGAATCCGTCTCTAAGTTCCGTCAAGCTGAAAGCAGACGACCGGCCGACTGGCGTGGACTACTTTTCGTTTAATATCTGTGAGGACCATTTGATCGGCGACCTCCTCTGGCGCTCCAATATGCCGGGTTTTCTAAATCACGGCATTGTCTGGGGCGACCTCGTCGTCCAGCCAATGGCGGGCATGTCAATTACCGCCTACGCCGGACGGCGCACGCGATGGCTGCGAGCTCGCAAGTTTACCGTCCTCGCCGCAACTCTGGTTGAGCCCGGCGTGGAGTCTCTCGTCTGCTGCGCCTACTTTGCCTTCGCTCTAACCACCTTGCCGTGGTTCCATGAAAACATTTACGTTCCGCAGACGTGGTGTGCCATGGGCCTGATCTGGACTGCTGCGGTCTTGATTTGGATGTACGTGGATTGGATTACTTTTCGACACCTTCACTCGGGCAAAACAGTGGAGGTCAACGAAGATACACCACAATTCGCCCGAGGCACGTCTCATGCAGCTGGAATGGCCAGAAGACGGTTCCGAGAATGGTTGCCTGCTTGGATTGGGCGGGAGATGATGGCATTGCCAATCTGGACCTGGGCCGTGTTGCTCGGCAGGACGGTCAATTGGAGGGGGAAAACGTTTCATGTCAGGTTGGACACGTCTGTCGTCAGTATCGCGGACGGGCTCGTGGCCAATGGATCGCGAACGCCGGAGCTGGAGAGGGCGAGACAGCCCAGCAAGGACCGACAAGACTAGACGAGACCGGGGACGCGGCACGAGGACATTGTTCCAATGCACACCTGTATACTCCCTACCTAGAATATTATGTACACAAACGCTTCAAGATGACCCGATGGGAGCCATCCCAGGCATCTTGGCTTGAAGTTGACCCTCTAGTGCGCTAATAGTCTCGTGTTGATGGCGTGAGAAAAGCCATGAAGCGGTAGAGGATGTTCGGCAATATATGGCACCGAATAGCCGTGAGTGGTTCAGGGTTCGAACTCGGCTCTAGACGTCAAGTCCTAGCACGTCTTCCACTGCAAGTAAATCAAATGGTGCCCACTTCGAACGTATCGAATGGTGATGTAATATTCCAGTCCGTTTGGCCGCTTTCTTTTTTGGTTTTTTTATCCCTTTTCTCTAGAAACAGTACCAAAACGCAGGGCAGCAGCAGCGGTTGAAGTAAATATCGCCGTCAGCCATGGGCCAGGGTCTGACGGCTTCTTGATTCCCCGATTCATTCCCCGCACTCTCGGACGGAACCCACTCCCCCACGCATCGCCAGCCACCTGACAGCCTCCGAATCTTGGACTAACAGCTCGAGCTACGCGACGAGCTTTCATGCCAGGAGGGCCCTGTTGACGGGGCACGAGGCCGTCAAGATTTTACTGGGAGGCGCACACGCGTTGAACCGTCTCAAGCGCAGCTGTCTGGCCTTTGGGCTACCAACTTACTTCGTAAGTTGAGTATCAGCATCATTCGTTCACTTAAGGTTCGACGGGCTCAAGGCCTATCCCGCGTACCTCGTTTCAGACCAATGGGAGTGAACACTGGTTCCCCAATAGGGCTTCGCAATCGTTCCGGAGAATCCAGACCTTTCCTCGTCTCGCCAGGCCAGGAACAGAGCGCGTTGGTGGCCGAACAGGGATATGGCCTCGACAACGGATAATCGCGGTTTCTCGAGTCCCCGGGGCTAAGTCTAGGTATGCGTGGTGCCACAACGGCGTTCATCGACCCGTCAGACCATTCTGCGATTTCCGATTCAACCAACATCACCACCTCTCATTGGCTCGGCACTCTGTGCGACCAACCGACTCGCTTCCACCCGCCCCGCAAAGGGACTTACAAGAGCGCATCATGGCCTGCCTGTTTCGGGCGCTTGATCACGGGTCAAGCCGATGTAACCGGGGTCGACGATTGACTATTGGAGAAACCCCCACAGCTCGCATGTACCAGCAGCCAAGCGTGGTGACATGTGCGGGGGAAGGGATGGCTTGGCTTCCCGGTGCAACGCCGTTCACATGGAAGTTATAAGTCCCTGCGCCGCAATGCACCTTCTTGCCTCGTTCCATCCTCCCCGAGATATTTATACTGGAGTTTCATCCTGTGTTGCTCGAGAAGAGTTGCTCTTTACCCCTTAACGCCTGGGACCTCGTCTCTAGTTCTCAGTCTTCACCATGGCTGGCGGCGTGGAGGTTCACAATGATGGCGTTGAGCTGCCGGGAACTGAACATCTGGAGAAGGGCTCCGGTCGAGTTACGACGGAGCGGTACAGCGACCAGATCCCTCTTGAGATGCTCGAAGCCCTGGCTCCCAATGGCGAGGGAGAGTACATCCTTGACAAGATCAACAACATGTCCGAGGAGGAGGCATTGGCAATCATCCAGGAGTCGCTCGAATTCCACAAGGATGACTGGAACTTTCCTTCGGACATGAGAGACCGCATGGAGAGGCTCCTGCTCGGCATCAAGACGTACGGCGAGTATTACGAACGCGACCTGCGGATCGAAGCCGTCATGATGAAGTATTCGTCTCCGTACCCTGGTGTTCGCGCTGTGGCCAGTCCCATCGATGACGACAAAGTCCCGACGGAGACGATCCGGGCCTATTTCCTCGGCATTAGCTGGGCTGTCATTGGAACATTCATGTCTACATTCTTCAACAGCAGATTCCCTGCCATCGGTAAGACCACGACCACCAAGCTTCGTCTGTGTTTGATCCTGCTAACTGGGCCCAGGCTTGAATGGCTCCGTTATCCAGATCTTGCTGTACCCATGCGCCAAAGTTCTCGAAAAGCTCTTGCCCGACTGGGGCGTCACCGTCATGGGCATCCGCCACTCGCTCAACCCCGGCCCGTGGACGTTCAAGGAGCAGATGTTTGCAACCATCACGTTCAACATCGCCATCTACACGACCAACAGCTACGGCATGATCCTAGTGCAGCGCTCTCCCGTGTACTATGGCCTCGGCTTTATCAATTTTGGGTACCAGCTCATGCTGACACTCTTCGTGCAGCTCATGGGCATGGGCTTTGCCGGCTACCTTCGGCGATTTAGCGTGTACCCCGTCAAGGCGTTGTGGCCGACGATCCTGCCCATCATCGCCATGAACAGAGCGCTCACCAAGCCCGAGCCGCGAGAGAACATCAACGGCTGGACCATTTCGCGGTACAGGTTCTTCTTCGTCGCTGCCGGGAGCATGTTTGTCTATTATTGGATTCCGGGCTATCTGTTTACGGCACTATCAACGTTCAATTGGATGACCTGGATCGATCCCAAGAACATCACTCTCGCGATCCTCACCGGGTCAATCACGGGGCTTGGTCTGTTCAACCCCATCACCACGTTTGACTGGATCGTCGCAACGTCGTCCTACGCGGCTCTGGCTCAGCCTTTCTTCAGCACATGCACCATGTACTTTGGTAGCATTCTCGGCGGCCTCATCATTTTGGGCATTTACTACAGCAACCAGTACAACACGGCGTACCTGCCCATCAACTCATCGTCTGCATTTGCCAACGACGGCACAGCTTACGTGGTGCAAAAGGTGGTCGTGAATAACAAGCTTGACCTTGACAAGTACCAGCAGTATTCGCCGCCCTTCTACTCGGCCGGGTACGTGCTCACGGTGGGGGCCAACTTTGCCTTTTACCCCGTCTACTTCCTCTACATTATGGTCAACCAGTGGAAGACCATGTCCAAGGCCTACGTCGACTTCTACAAGGGTTTGCGATATGGCAAGGGCAACTACGAGGGCGCCATGGACGTGCACAGCCGGCTCATGTCCCGATACAAGGAGGTGCCCGACTGGTGGTTTATCGTGATCCTTGTATGTGCAGTCATCGTGTCGGTCGTCTTCGTTCGCATCTATCCCATCGACACGCCCGTGTGGCTCGTGTTTCTGCTCATCGGCATCAACCTCGTCTTCGCGGTGCCGCTGTCGTTCCTGTCGGCGACCACTGGCACCAACCTGGGCTTGGGCTCGCTGATTCAAATCATCACGGGATACCTGCTGCCCAACAACCCCAACGCCTTCCTCTTCGGACAGACGCTGGGCTCGTGGGCGCTGGCCGGGTACGGCGACAACTACGTGCAGGACCAGAAGATGGCACACTACTGCAAGATTGCGCCGCGGGCCGTCTTCCGGAGCCAGATCGGCACCATCATCATCACCTGCTTTGTTGCCGTCGGGACTCAAAACTTCATCCTCAACAACGTGGAAGGCCTGTGCACACCCGATCAGCCCAGCCGCTTCACCTGCGCCGGCGACGGAGCACCGCTCTATGCCAGCTCGCTCATGTGGGGGCTTCTTGGGTCTGATCGCATGTTTGGCTCCATGTACCCGCTGTTCAAGTGGTGCTTCCTCATCGGCGCTGGCGTCGCACTCGTCTTCCTCTTCGGCCAGGGTCTTGGGCCTAAGTACTTGCCTGGTGTGCGCGAGAACCTTCGCCTAAAGCTTCGGCCGGGGACGTTTGCGCTGCTCGATAGGACGCTGTTCCCGTTCGTGGCATCACTGCTGTGGCTGAACCCGGTCCTCATAATCCAGGGTATTCAGCATTGGGCGCCATCGAACTTGGCGTACAAGACGCCTGGCATGATTCTGTCTTTCATCTTCATGTACTGGATCCCGCGGCGCCATCTCGCCTGGTGGGCCAAGTACAACTACGTTCTTTCGGCGGCGCTGACGGCCGGGCTGGCGGTCAGCGCGCTCATCATGTTCTTTGCGATCGGGTATCACCCCAAGGCCTTGAAATGGTGGGGGAACGAGGTGAGCGGCGCAGGCGTGGACGGGTCCGGAGCGGGCATCTATCCCATTCCCGAGCGAGGGTACTTTGGCCCCGAGAAGGGGTCGTTCCCATAGGCGCTGAAAACGGTGTGTTCGACTTGTGGCATCGATGGCAATGCACGATGGATGGGCGTGGTGCCTCAGGTCCTTGGCCAGACAAGTTATGAATTAGCAGTGACGATTCTTTGAAACTTTGACTATGATCATGCGTATTGACATTGTTGCGAACGAGTGTGATTGTCTCGCAAGTAAGAAATGCCTCGTTCAGTGCTTGCGTAGAATGTCGCTCACTGCGTCCTTGAACCCGTAGCACCTCGAACGCTCGGACGCTTGCCGACGACAGGGATCGCATAATGACGCGCATGCCGGGGTCTCGGCCAGAGATGGCAAAAATAGCTGAAGGTCGAGAACAAAAGGCTCCCTCACTAAATCATACATTCACCTTAACGTACAAGCCGCAAACTTGAAGCACACACGGAGACGATCCGCGGCCGACCGGGATCCCTAGACGACAGATGCGTCAAAATGTTGCCATCATTCTGCTGACCAACAGCACGTCAATTCTATTTCAAGCTTAAATGACCGCTCCGACGGAGCGCCAAGGCAAATCCCGGAAGACTCGACGCATGGACAGCAGTTGAGGTCCAAAAAGACGGTCAGAGATGCAGAGTGGGGGTCCCATGATTGAGTAGCGGTAAACAGACGACAATCCTGTCGTATAAGCCACAAGTGCTCGGTAATATGAACGTTTCGGAGCATATGTACTCCGTAGTGCTTGTGAAATAAAGTAGGGCAACAACACAAGTATCCCGGAAATATTAAAGCAAGAACATCTTGGCATTTGGTATGGTATGTCATTTAAAGTGTTGCTAGATCTCAGCGACCAACAAGTTGGATACAGATTCAATTAAATAGCAGCGTTTTCAGCGAAGAGAAAGCCACACAGTATTAAGGACACCAACGAAGCATACACAGAACTACAAACAAGGCCAGGCTTTCTCTCTGGGGGAATCTTGATTCGAGGGGGCGGCGGGAGCCTCGCCCACTCTTGAGTCGGTATTCCGATGAGTATCAAGTCTCAGAACCAGCAGAACCGGCGGAAGACCGCGAAGCACACCGGAGACAGGGGACTTGGTACCCGACACTTTCTCTAGCAACCTCCAGAGGCAGCCTGGGGGTGGGGGATCGTCGGCGGCTGCATGGTCCGGGGCAAGCAGGCCCCGGGCCTTGGCATCCAGGGACCACGGGAGGAGGACACACTCGTACGTTACTCGTACTACGACAAGCATACCCCGGACCAGCCCCAACACGGGGGAGAAGAGAAGAGGGGAAAGGAGGAGAAAGAGGCGAAAACACCGCGTCCTTTGATGGGCCTGGTCGGCGCCGAATTACCTTATGCGGTGGCTGGGCTCGGATCCTTCGAAGTACAGTTCCCAGAGCGCCCGGCAGGAAACGTCTGCCTGAGATTCCTGCCATTGGGGACCGGGCGTTGCAAGAAGCAGCGGCTCTGTTAGAGATGCTCCTTGGCGATGCATGGCGGACGGAAGCGTGGGATTGCCGGCTGGGCATGGCAAACGGCCAAAGGGCGAATGCATGCAAGAAGTTGAGCCCGACGCCGTGGCTTGCCAGGTGTGCGATGGGAATGAACCTCACTCATCCACCAGCCCAGCCAGCTGCAGGGCCTGACTCGGGGAAACAGCATGCTGCTTGCCGGCATGCGTCGCCACGATGTCACCCCAGCTGCGACGTTTCGGCTACGACAGAACAGCCAGCGTGGTCTGTGTCGAGTGAGTTGCAGGTTGCCGGCAAAATCTATTCACGAACGCCAGCCATCGCTGCGCAAGCAGTCCAGATTAGGTCATGGCTGGTGCGCAGGAGGTGGACCTCGACCGTGATGAGCTGCAGAAGAGACACTTGCCCCAAAGCCCGTGCACCACGACCATGCGTCCGTCAGTGCTCACAAGACGTGGAAATCTGGGGAAGCTTCCCCAGGGGCCCAGACGAATGCGACGTTGTTGCTGCCTCCCGGGTGGCCAAAGAGAAGCACTTTACGGCGTTGACGATTCTCGTGCACGAACATACGAGCACGCCATCACCTCAAAACCACAGCTTCAACACCCGCAGCAATGTGGCATCTTCCAGCGACACGCTTCCCGCTTCAGCTGCCCTGTGCCCGCCCGCGGGGTGATGCAAGCCACGCGCCCGTCTGCCGACGGCATCTCCGCGCCCTGTGCCGCGTACGGGGCGCCGAAGGGGGTCCGAGCAGTCGTCCCCCCAATGGGACGGCAGCTGACCGGGGACGAGGCGGCTCGGGCGGGGGTCCAGGCCCTGTTTCGGTCCCCTCTCCAGAGTGTTTGAGCGGGCTTTAAGCTTAACATTTAGTTAGACATGAAGCTTACTGCGGAGGAGGATCTTGAGAAGCGGAACCTTGCGCTGGTCACGACGGCGCTGTAGGACGAGCTACTCAGTCTCATCTAACGCAGCTCGAAGCATGTCTGTTTCATTATATGGGATTCGAGCTCAGCGGTAAAAGCATCGAAAGCTCTCAGGAGGATTCGGACGGTGAAGGCCTTCCCCAGCAGCTAAGGTAGGCATGTCAGCACCGCGACTCGCTCTGAGCAACGCAACCAACAGCTGTTCCCCCCACACTCTTCTATGCCGTTCCATACTCCGTAGACTTTCATTGCCTCAATCAGCGCCTTGATTCCTCTAATGCTTCTCCACATCGCCACTCGCATGCTTTACGAGTACGTGGCTAGTCTAGTCTGCATCCCGGGTCTGCCGCTAGGGTTAAGTCAATGCCGTGCGTGACCAGCACGACCCAACCACAGGAGGTCGTCCCCGACATCGTCCTCGGAGCAAGATCCCAAAACTTACCCCCGCGGCGCTAATCGCCGAATAGAAGGTAGGCCCGGTCATCAGCAGCCGGGTCCTTGCGTGGTTCCTCTCGGCCTCCTCTTTCACGATATCTATCCATGTACTCTCCTTTCTCCCTGCCAGATCTGAGGGAAGGATCATTCATGCTTTCTGCTATAGTATTGACGCACACATCCTTGCGCGGTTTCGGCAAATGTAACCATCGATCCTGGAACTGCAATCGCACGTGCTTCGTATGCAGGACGCCCCCGTTGCAACCCATATATCACCCATAAGGGTACCTACCTATATTAATAGAGGCGTCTCGTGTCGTCCCAGCCCAGACCTCTCCGGACCTTCTCACGTAGCTTCGCAAGGCGTGCTGCCCTTGACATCTTCCGCGAAATCAGCCTTCGTGCCTGACCTTTGCAAAAGTCTTATACAAGAACTGGGGGCCTTTCTCCTCCTAGGTGCCAGGAAGGTTGACTTTTCTCTGCCATGGCCAACATGACCGCGGACCCAACCCCTCAGAATGAGCCCGCCGACGACCTGGCCAAGGGCGTCTTCGCCACGGCCAAGCAGTCTTTGCGCGACCTCTTCGTCTGGAAGCAGCGAGTCGTCGTCTCCAACGAGCTCGGAGAGACGCGCTGCGAGTGGAAGCAGCCCGAGCGCATCATAAACCCCGTCAGCCTCTTTGCGCAGCTCTCGGCCCGCGACTGGCTCTTCTTCCTCGTTGGCTTCTGCGCCTGGACCGCCGACGCCTTCGACTTCCACGCGCTCTCCATCCAGACCGTCAAGCTGTCCAAGTACTACAACCGCAGCAAGACCGACATCACCGCCGCCATCACCCTGACGCTGCTGCTCCGCTCCGTCGGTGCCGCCGTCTTTGGCCTCGCCGGTGACAAATGGGGCCGCAAGTGGCCCATGGTCCTGAACATGATCGTCCTCGGCGTCTTGCAGATTGCCACCATCTACAGCGGGACCTTTGAGCAGTTTCTGGCCGTACGGAGCCTGTTTGGCCTGTTCATGGGTGGCGTCTACGGCAACGCCATTGCTATGTCGCTGGAACATTGCCCGTAAGGCCTCCTCCATCCCTCTCCCCGTCTTCGTAGGTGCCGTTGAGTCGTTGCTGACTTTGGCACGCGGCAGGCCGAATGCGCGTGGCTTGATGTCGGGCATCCTGCAACAGGGCTATTCTCTGGGGTATGTCTTGGCTGCGTGCGCCAATCTTGGCGTCGGCGGAGCCGTCAATACGTGGAAGACTATCTTTTGGATTGCCGGTAGGTTCTCCTGGGCGCGGTGTTGTATATGAGAGGAAGCCCTTTTATGCTAACTCGACGGTTTCTCAGCCGGCCTCTCCATCGGCGTCGGAATCATCCGCATCTTCTTCCCCGAGTCGAAGCAGTTTCTAGAGAGCAAGAAGCAGGGCAAGCATAACGCCTCGGCAGGCGCTTTCTGGCGCGATACCATGGAGATGGTGCGCAAGGAGTGGAAGATGTGCATCTACTGCATCATCCTGATGACCTGGTTCAACTACTACTCGCACACGTCGCAGGACTCGTACACAACCTTCATGCTCACGCAAAAGGAACTCGACAATGAGGGCGCTTCGCGTGCGTCGATTCTCATGAAAGCGGGCGCCTGTGTCGGCGGCAGCATCATCGGCTACCTCAGCCAGTTCTTTGGCCGCCGCCGCGCCATCCTCGCCTCGGCCCTCATGTCCGGCCTGCTGATCCCAGCCTGGATCCTGCCACAGGGTGAAAGGGCCCTCAGCGCCAGCGGATTCTTCATGCAGTTCTTTGTCCAGGGCGCCTGGGGCGTCATCCCCATCCACCTCAACGAGCTCTCGCCCGTGGCCTTCCGCTCCACCTTTCCTGGTGTCACCTACCAGATTGGTAACATGATCTCGTCGCCTTCGGCGCAGATTGTCAACGCCATTTCCGAGAAGACATTTCTTGTCCTCGGCAACGGCCACAGGGTCGAGGCGTACGGCCCCGTCATGGGCATCGCCACGGCCATCATCGCCTCGGGCATCATCGTTACAACCATGCTGGGACCTGAGAGAATTGGAAGAAGCTTCGAGGCCAAAGTTGCCGGTCAGGTTGACGAGGTCCCGTCGAGTAAAGTGCTGGATGATGATGTTTTGGACGAGGAGAAGGGGCATGTGCAGCTGCAGGAGCGTCAGACAGGAGGAGCCTAGATAATTTGATTGCCTAGATAGCCCGTGTAGAGTTAGCATACTCTTTAGCAGTTTATACTGGATATTGAATAGGAAGCTGCACAGAATTACCAAGGCCGCAGGCTGTTGAGCTCATGAGCAAAGAGGCGGACCTATATGGGGTGAACAAAGTGTTCCATAGATGCTGTGAGCTGCCCCGTCCTCGGCTTGTGACTGCAATCTACCGTACCCTAGAGCTTGCTCTGATGTGAGAAGCCTTCTTCTTACACACGTTTTTTTTTTTTTAAAAAAAAA